>OY759171.1:38863982-39021482 GCA_963662145.1 Sturmia bella | reverse complement strand
AAGATATGTTTACACTAAAAACAAGTAAGAGGGCTATATTCGGCTGGGACGAATTTCAAATACCCTTCACAATGATATATGTAACATTTGTAGCATGTATGATGTGATGTTTTAATACGGTTTTACGGACTATGAGTAGCGGTGGCATGCTTTCGTTTCCGGCATCTATCTCGTCGGCTAGTGGGTGGATTCTTTGCTTACTCCAGCCGATATAATAAAGTAATCCAAAATCTACAGTACATATAACTTTAATATGCATGCTCTAATTTGATGACATTTTATATAGTAAAAGACGAAGGGAAGGAAAGTTAAACGGGATGTAAGCAAGGCAAAATTATTGTTGAGTTGTGATTGATGTAGACACAACTAAAGCTACCCTCCCGACCATGATCACGTAAATTTCTTGAAAAGTAATCATACATGATCCCAAAATTGTTTACCTGTTCTACCAGTAACTTAGGAAATCAAAGTGTCAACGAGTTAGCAATTCATTCTTAAATCAATTTATTTCACAAATTTTAATCTCGCATTTAGTAATCATACCTAATTAGTTATTGTACTAATCTATTTTTCTAGTTCAATAGTTTTGGAACATCTAAAATGCTAAAGTAAGTAAATAGGCAAAAATCAAAAATAATTAATATAAAGGTCTTTCAATTCATGTACCACGATTGTATTGAATGTAATCGAATACGTTAAAAGTAAATTTTCATTAAATTAATATTTTTTTTTTTATATATTTCCCTTTTTTTATTTTTGGTTATTGTTCGAAAATCAATCATAAAAAAACTATATTCTTAAACTGATACCACGATAACCGAAAAAAAATATTCAGCAGCGGCAACACTGACGTTATTCGGCATTCTTTACGGTATTTTTTTTTTTTTTTAAAGATTTGAAATGGAATAATTAAATACGTTTTATACCATAACTTAAAGAAGCCGTAGAATTCGTCCAACAAATTTGGACTCAAATTGACGGATTTTTAATTTCCAATATGATTTTGCAGTAATATAATAATTTTTATTAATAATTTCATGTAATTTGTGTGTTAAAGCGTACATAGCAAAACGTTTAACATAAGGCAATACTGTTAATAACAGCAAAAACCAGCGAGTGTAAATCGCTTAGTTTGTCAAAGTACTGTTAATGCAAAAGATGAACACACATATGTACATGGTTATAATCAAAAGAAAGGGATTAGGAAGTGAAAGTAACTAGAAAACACTTACATACTTATTCGTCCATCGGTGAAAGATCTTTCAGCGGGTGGTATGTAGAGGTAAAATCTAAAGTTTCAGTTCCGGCAGCTGAATAGTTTTTCTCTGAAATATTTGGGGTTATGTACATACATACATATTATTAACACATACAATGGTGTGTACATACATACTTTGAATTTATTTCGGTTTATTTTTTCTTACTTTCGCAGGTTTCTGAGACAAAACCAAAAATTGTTTTTTTTTCTTATAAGCCGTTTAAAGTGCCCTATTAAGGCATTACGTTTTTAATATTTCACAATTTATTATTTAATTTGTTTAATTTCGTGGCACATTAGCATTTTTTCCCAACTCTTTTCTGATCTTTGCCTTTACAGTACTGCAATAATACTACACTAGCTGCATTTAACACTAGGAAGGTATAACCAAATGTGTATTCATGTACGTATGTATATATGTATGTGTACATACACATATATATATATACGTAGGTATGTATATCTACTGATCCACTACCATGAACAGCTTTAAACAATTATTCAAAAATATGTAAAAAGAAGTAATTAATCCATTATGTTAGTTAAATGGTGACGTTTTTATATTCTATTCCGGGTTACTATATACATAGATATGTATGTACAGAAAAATTCTTATGTGCTATTTCTCGAGTGTTTTCATACAAAATTTTTAGGCAAATTCGCTTGCTTGTGATATGGAATCCGTACTTCAGTTACATTGTCCATAGGTTTTGGAGTCTGGTTCTGATTTGCTTTTTTTTTGTGTGTGTTTTTGTGCAGTATTTTTCTTCTTATTTCAGCGTTATCGCAATGATTAACATTATGTGCCACTCTCTTTTACCGTCCTGATACTGTATCGACACTCAGTTCAAAAAATTTTTATCAAAAAAGACAAAAAAAAATGGCCGCTTTTCAGCACGAAAGTGCTTTATATATCCCCCAAAAACTCACTATTCTGGAAAAGTAGCGCTAAATTCCATAATTTCACACATTCGGCAGTAAGCTAATGCGATTACTTCACTCTGAATGTGATATATACCCAGGCTGACAATTATGAATTACTATAAATGTTAATTAACATTACATACAACCAGAAATAGGAAACGGTTATAAATTTGAAATAAGCTATTTTGCAGTCAATAACTTGGATTCCCGGACCAGGATTTCATACTACAAGCGACACTACATTACCCCCCAACCAAAATCAGATTTGGTGGGTGAAAAAAACCAACAAATCTGATACCGCTTGTTGTAGTAAGATGAAAATATTTGAGATACAAAGTAAATTCAAAAACTACGAGTTTGCGGAAAACATTGGAACTGTGTTTGTCGGGTATTAGGCAGTTACATAAAAGAATGGGAAATTATCCCTCACGCGCAATCTACTAATGTATATACAGTTCACTGACGTATGTCCTTTGCGTGGTATACCCCTACTGAACGTCCAGTTACATCCTCAAGCTCATAATAACAATTTCCGATCTTCTTTCTAATTCTAGCCTTAATAAATGCAGGAGCCAATTTAGTGTTATATCCTTTCTCAAAATTGCTTTGTTTGAAGTTTCTTCTAAAAACTTCTTGCCCAACCACGAACGTCACATTTCTGGAACGTAGATTGTACGATTTTTCATTTCGTTCCTGTTGTCTTTCCATGTTTTTGATACCTCTAGCTCTTATAATATCAAAGGAATCCTTGCGATCGAATTGTGTGGATCGGTCGTCCAACATTTCCAAGTTGCGCAGCAATGCATATGAGCCTCCATTCGTTACCATGTGTTGACCGAAAGCCATGTAGTAAGGTGAAGTACCTATGGAGGAGTGAATAGCCGAACGTAGTGAACAACATATACTACTCAGATATTCATCCCAATTACTCTGGTCATGTTTTATGTACGCCCGTATCGCAGCAAGTACTGACCGATTAACTCGTTCAGACGCATTGGATTGGGGCGAATAGGCTGCTGTATACACATGTTTAATACCGTAACCTTGCAATAATCTATTAAATTGGTTAGATTTGAACTGTGACCCATTATCCGATATTATTATTTCCGGAACTCCAAAGGTATGGAAAAGCTCTTCTTCGAGATATTTTACTACTACGTCTGTTGAAAATTTCTTTATGGATTTTAAAAAGCAAAATTTTGAAAAATGGTCAACTACTATAAATATTCCTATGTTGCCAGATTTGGAACGTGGGTATGGGCCCAAAAAATCTACATACAGCTTTTGGAAAAATCTGACCGTCTGAGATGTCTTTCCCATCGGCGGCCGCATAACAAAATTTGGATGTTTCGTAGCCCTACAAATCTCACAAGAGTTGATATAATCTTTAACATCATTGACCATATTTGGCCAAAAGTAGAATCGGCGAATTCGTTCCAATGTTTTATTTATTCCCCTATGGGCTGACAGGTGGCTATCATGCGCCTTGTAGAGTACATCCTGTTTAAGCTCGTCAGGTAACCAAAGTTTCCAGGCGAAATCATTCTGCGTTTTCTCTCCAGAGCAATACTCTGTCCGCCTATATAGGTATCCGTCTATAACTTTCAAATCCGGTGTCCTGCTCATGTTGTCTCTAACCCTGTCCAAAAGCTCGGTATAGCTCTTTCCTTGAAAATGCGTAGAATCTAAGTCCACGAAAAGCCCTGATTCTTCCAAAACGGATATCTCCGACAAATCCTCTGTGTTAGATCTCGAAAGTGCATCGGGAACCACGTTACGACTGCCTTTCCGGTGTTCAATCTTAAAATTATAACCCTGCAGTTTTAAAGCCCATCTTGCCAACCTAGAGCTTAAATCCGTTTGCGACATGAGCCACTTCAACGATGCGTGATCAGTGATCACTGTAAACTCATGCCCTTCCACGTACGCTCTGAATTTTTTTATGCTTAGCAACGCTGCTAGGCATTCCTGTTCCGTTACAGAATAATTACGTTGGGCGTGATTGAGTTTCTTCGACATGAAAGCGATAGGAACCTCATCACCCTCCGCTGTTTTTTGAACCAACACACTTCCTATGCCAGTATTGCAAGCATCACAGTGTATGAAAAACGGCTGTGCGAAGTCAGGACTGTGTAACACTGGGGCGGTTGTCAAGATGTGCCTTAACTCGCTAAAAGCCTGTTGAGCGTTGTCCGTCCAGCTGAATTTACGTTGGCCCTTTAACAAATCGGTTAAGGGCGCAGTAATCGTAGCGTAATTCCTGATAAATTTCCGATACCAACCGGACATTCCTAAAAACCTCTTGAGTTGTTTCACAGATCTTGGAGGTGGAAAATCTATAATCGCGGCAATTTTGTCGGTATCTGGACGAATCACTCCATCACCGACTATATGACCGAGATATCTAACCTCTCGCATACAAAATTTCGATTTTTCTACATTCAATGTCAGCCCTGTTGTTCGAAATCTGCCTGCCACTTCCCGTAACACCTGCAAATGCCTCTCAAAAGAATCAGATACCACCAGCAAATCATCAAGATAAACGAATACTTCCGATCTCAATTCTGCTGGCACCACCCTATCCATCAACCGTGACATGGTCTGCGTGACATGGTCTGACAGTAGTCTTTTCTTTGCCATCTCATAGCTTGGTGGCAAAGTTATATTATCGTATCGCCACAGAAGGGCTACTTCATAATGCCCGTTACTTTTTTGTCTGGTATATTTTTCCAATATATTTATCGCCCTTTGATCATCTTTACCAAGTACCGGAGAACAATTATTTATTCCAGTTGTTTCAATTGAGTAAAACTGCTTAAGTAACCTACTAAGATTGTTGTCATCTTCCCTTCTACACTCACAAATATGAAAATTATATTGATGTCCAACCCTTTGGCCAGGACATAAGTTGCCGCATACTAACCAACCGAGTCGAGTACGTATAGCAACGGGCTCCTGTTTATTTCCCTCTCGGATCTGTGTTGTAACGCATAGTTTTATGATTGAGGCCTAAAAGTAAGTTTGGAACTGCATTTTTAAAACTATTTATAGGCAAACCTCTAAGATGTGGAAATTCTTCACTTAGCATTTTGTAATTTAGATTCTGGCTCGGCAGTGATAAGTGTTTGACCGTTCGGACGTAAATAGAATATTTGGTATTATTGCTACCTGAAATTTGTAGTGAAATTGCTTTTGAATCCTCTTCATTACGAGTCATATTGCCCGTCCATTGTAAACATAAGGGTTGTGGGTTACCAGATAGATTTAATTCGTTTACTACTTGTTCGTTAATCAAGCTTATTGACGATCCCTCGTCTATAAAAGCAAAGGTTTGAATGCTTTTATTTTCTTTGCCGTAAATTGTTATTGGTATAATTTTAAACAAAATTTCATTACTTGCGTTGCCACTGTGCGCTGCATGAAGATCGGTTTTATTTTTGTAATTTTCATCTGTTTTGGTTGCAATATTCTCATCATCTGTTGATTTGTATAAGAAAGTGTGGTGTTTTATTTGACATCCCTGTTTTAAACACACAATTTTGCAATTACAAATACCATTGTGTCGTTTTAAGCACTGCTTACATAAATTATGCTTTCGTATTATATTCCATTTTTCGTTTCTGTCTGCAGCTAAGAATTTTCTACATTTTTCAACACTGGTGCAGTTTGCAGAACATACTACACAGTCTCTTTTACTTTTAACTTCATGCGTATGTACATGAGGAGAATCTCTTGTTTTACGTATACTTTGCTCTGCTGACGAAGATGAGTTGCTGCTGCTCTCTGTATTAATGCTGCTGGCTGATACGCCGACTTCGAATATCCAATTTGCGAAATCTGTCAAAGTTAGTTTTTGTTCATTTTTTATAAGTTTTATTTTTTGTTCACCCCAGTTCAGCTGTAAATATGGAGGCATTTTTAAAACTAATTCGTGCAGTAGAGAAGGATTATTTAGTTCTTCAATCAAACCACAGGCCTTTATTGTTGTCTCAAGACCTTTTACTTCAACTGCAAATGTGGTAATTGTATGTAATTTGTTTATATTGAGAGAAGGTAAAGATTTTATTTTGTTTTTTAGCGAGTTCAATATTTTTTCTGGTTGGCCGAAAAGTAATCTTAGAGTTGAAATGGCACAAGTCACTCCATAGGGGTGGATTAATATATGCTTAACCGCTCGTAATGCGTCACCGCGTAAAGCTTTTTGAAGTCTCACAAGATTTTCTGCGTCGGTTAAGCCACATATTGAAGTTGACCAGTCGTATGTTGCGCTAAATAAAGGCCACTCTTCGGGTATTCCAGTAAATATTGGCAAGTCCTTAGGTATGGATTGTCGTGCATTTATTTGCTGTTGTGTTAATCTTCGATCATTATTAGTGCTTGGACGAAACTCAAATAATGGATTCATGGAAAATGTTGATTCCAAGTTGGGAAAATTAGGTGGAGGTGCTGTTTGAGATATAGACGATGGAGGCATGAAAAAACCTGGATCACATGAAAATGGAGGAACTGTTGATCGGTGCTGTGCGTCGTTATTATTATTTAATATATTGTTGGTGGTAGTAGAGTGCATATAATTACTATTTCGGTTGTTAATAAAGGATGTTATGTTATTGTTGACTGCTGTTGTGGCACACGTAGCCTGAGCTGCTGTTGAATAAACTAGATTTGCGCTTACATTTTGACAAGCAGCAATTGGGTTAGACGAGTTTTGTACATTTGCAGATTCATGATGAGGGAATGTAAAGGTAGGTTCCTCGATAGCCGGATGTTGAGATTCTGCTGTGAATTTATTTAGATTTAATAATTCAGTCCGTGAAGTGTGTGGTTGTACAGAACTTGTTTGATTTTTTAACCATTCATGAACGGAAGTATTAATTGTGCGCGCATCGTCACGGTCATCGTCTACCTGTTCGAGAATTTGATACTTCTTTCTAATATACTCTCTCTCTAGATTTGTTTCCTCCTGCAAACGTTGGAGTTCTAAAGCACGTCGGTGCGAACTTGATGCGACTGTTGAAGCACTACGAACAGATGTAGCTGGTGCTGGTATCTTTTGGGGCTTTGGAGAACAATTTTCACAAAGCCATGAGGGATTTTGGTGGGTATTAGAAATGTTCGCACAAACGAAGTGAAATACTAAGCTGCATTTCGAGCATTTTATGCCATTAATGTTGTCAGAGGGTTTTTTGCATATGTTACAATTGGCAGTAGAATGTGGTGATGCTTCGCTTACTTGCCGACTTAGTGGTTGACCCTGTAAGGGAGAAGAAGAGGAATCCATTTTGTTAGGACTTACGGTTGTTTCAGCCAAATGGTTCCTTGGTTATATCCAATTAGGAAATTTGTATATCGCTCCACGTTTGGCGCAGAAAAGAATTTTTAAAAAATGTTAGGTGAAGCGCCCAAACCCTTGGCATTCAAATCGTAGATTGTGAACAAAAGTACAAGTTGCGTTGATAATTCAATATTGCGTTTATTTGTACTTTCACGTTAAAAATTCCTATAAAAGATATATATTACACTGTATTTATTTTATATGTACAACATAACTTAAAAATACAAACTTTTCGTTTTGAATTCAGGGTATAGCTTCATATATAGCCTATTACTGCTTCGGCACAAAAAATTATTTTAAATTGTTGATTTAACTTCACACTCTATGAAGCTACTATCGCAATTAAAGTTACAGAAAAAAGATGTACGAAAAGATGGCCTCAAAATCAAATAAAATGCGCTTGGAAGTAATTTATGTAGTATGGAAGATACTATAATAGTTATCGATAATTAGAGAAGCATACTAGCGATTTTTGTGTGGCGGTAACAATGCCCATTAGATTAAAAAAATCGAAGAATTTCTTAAATCGGTCCTTATATACCCGATATATAGCGTCTCCCGATTTATAAAGAAATCGGATCTACAATCCAAATAAACCAACTTTGGCACCAAAGATCAATCAGAATGGTACATTGTGAAGGGTATTTAAGATTCGGCCCAGCCGAATATAGCACTCTTACTTGTTTTTTTCTAATAAGTCATCTTAAAATTAAAATATGTATGGACATACATATGTAAGTATCTACTTAAGGGAACATAATATGAATCATATTTTAAATTCTTTATATTCTTTTTTTCTTGTTTTTTTTATTTATTTTTATTTATTTATATTATTCAAAACATGTATAAACTAATGTATGTATCCTACGCTTTACATACATATGTATGTATATCTACATCCTATTAAAAAGTTTTATTTTATTATTATATATCTACACCATTTTTAATTGAAATTGAGAAAATTCAAAATGAAATTGAGAAAATTCAAAATGAAATTGAGAGTTTAAATTTGAATTTGAGAAGATTTAAAATGAAATTGAATTGAAAGTGGCCCAAACATACACTTGATTGGTGCAATTGGCACATCAGGTGTTATTAAAATGGACAGCCGTAGGGGTTCATTTAAAGCCGATAGCGCAAATGAATGGGTACAAACGGTTCTTGATAGATAGCAAGAGTTGGGGAATGAGTTATCAGAACTCGTTTTGGTGTGTGACAATGCTCCCTCGCACAGTCGTCTACAAAGCATTTTTGACAACTCTCCAGCAACACTGCTACGGTTGAGCCCCTTTCATTCACCGATGCTTAACCCCATTGAAATTATTTGGTCAAAAATAAAAAGTTCGGTAAAAACAAAGATGAATGTGCCAAACGTAAGTCCCCCTAATGTAGGAGAGCAGAGGCTTGCGTTTTTAGAACAGGTTATTAATGTTTCAAAGACATGTATAACTAACTACTGGGGATTGCAGTAGAGCTATACAACATACAACAGCGTTTTAGCAATCTGCTCTGAATCTGGAAGATATGCCCGTTGGTCAATGATATTATGAATTGTATATATTTTCACATTTTGTTTCATTTCATCCATATGTTGTGTTATTAATATTTGTAGTAGATGGTATATTTATGTACTCTGTATCTAAATAAAAATATTTTCTCAATTTAAAATTAAAATTTCTCAATTTCATTTTGAATTTTCTCATTTTCAAATTTAAATTCTCAATTTCATTTTGAATTTTCTCATTTTCAAATTTAAATTCTTAATTTCACTTTGGATTTTCTCAATTTCAAATTTAA
Source organism: Sturmia bella (assembly GCA_963662145.1). Classification (NCBI taxonomy): domain Eukaryota; kingdom Metazoa; phylum Arthropoda; class Insecta; order Diptera; family Tachinidae; genus Sturmia; species Sturmia bella. The sequence continues at coordinate 39,012,168 of OY759171.1, read as the reverse complement.
ATTCTCAATTTCATTTGAAATTTTCTCAATTTCAAATTAAATTTCTCAATTTTATTTTAAATTTTCTCAGTATCAAATTAAATTTCTCAATTTCATTTTTAGTTTTCTCAATTTCAACTAAAAATGGTGTAGTAACTGCATATATTTATATACAATATAATTCGTAAAAAGTTTTATATCTCAGTATAATTTTGTTTTTTAGGGTTCCGTACTCATCAGAGTGAAACGGAACCCCATTACGGAGACAAGTACGTCCGTCCGTCCGTCCGTCACAGCGTCCATTCTCCGAAACGGTAAGAGCTAGAGAGCTGAAATTTTCACAGAATGTTGTTGTACCTTGCCGCTACAACAACAAATACTAAAACCAACAAGTCGAAAACTACCAGGTGTCCTCATGCAACGAAAAGTTACAATTAGCCATAACTCTCGAACCGTAAAAGGTAGAGAGCTGAAATTTGCATAGTGTATGTATTTATAGATGTTCTACAACAACAAACACTAAAACCAACAACAAGTCGAAAACTACCAAGTGTCCCCATACAACGAAAAGTTACACTTAGGTATAAATCTCGAACTCTAAAAGATAGAGCTGAAATTTGCATAGTGTATGTATTTATATATGTTCCACAACAACATATACTAAAAGCAACAACAATCCAAAAACTACCAGGTGTCCCCATACAACCAAAAGTTACATTTAGCTATAACTCTTGAACTGTAAAAGATAGAAAGCTGAAATTTGCATAGTGTATGTATTTATAGATGCTTGTCAACAACAAATGCTAAAAACAACAACATGTCGAAAACTACCAGGTGTCCCTATGCAACGTAAAAAACATTAGCCGTAACTTTCAAACTGTAAGAGATAAAGAGATGAAATGTGCACAATATATTTACTCGCATATGGCTTACAATAACAAATGCTAAAAACAACAACAAGTCGAAAACTACCAGGTGTCTCTATACAACGTAAAATAACAATTAGCCGTTACTCTCGAACTGTGAGCGACAGAGGGATGAAATTTGCACAATATGTGTATTCACATATGCTCCACAACAACACTTGCTAAAAACAACAACAACTGTAAAACTACCAGGTGTCCCTTTACAACGTAGAGTAATAGCTATAACTCTCGAATCGTAAGAGATAGGGAGTCGAAATTCGCACAGTGTATGTATTCCCAGATGTCTTACAACAATAAATTACAAAAACAACAACAAGTGGAAAATTACTAGGTGTCCCCATACAACATAAAGTAGCTTTAAAAACAGAGAGATGAAATTTATAAAATATACATATGTATTCACATACGCCATTCCATACATACATTACACATACATACGTACGGAACCTAAGAGTGCGAGCCAGCCTCGTACTTGACTCAATTTATTTTTATATTTTGGTATTGATTTATTGCTTGCAAAACCTACTTATACTTATGGTTTTGTCATTTGACAATTTCTTTTTATTAATATTTTATTTTTGTCTTACATACTTTCATGGCCTTATTATTAACACCTACTCTTTATGCTGTAATTTTCTAAATTTTGTATTCAAGAACTTTTCCATTATATGCTGTGAATGTAATGTGATGGTGTGAATGTAAAATGTAATTTACGTTAGACTTTTTGACAGTCGCAAGAAATCTAGTTATACTTTCATCTCACAAAACTCGATAAAAGTATTTATACTTGTATAATAGTCTGAATTGCCCTTAAGACGACATACATGTACTTATACATATGACTGAATTTTTTTAATTTTTTTAAAACAACTATTTTTATACCCTTCACATAAATGTGTAAGGGTATACATATATAAGTTTGTGATTCCGTTTGTAACGCATTGAAATATCCATCTAAGACTCCATAAAGTACATATATTCTGGATCAGCATCAATAGCGATTACGATTGGGCGATGTCCGTCTGTAGTCGTTGAAATACCGTTTCTGAGAAAACGGTTTGAGATAGAAACCTCATTCTTTCGCTAAAACGTGTTAAACCCCGGTAGTGGGTCTGCTATTGAAATTCAGTAAGAGCGGTCCGCGGATAGCCGGGATATATTCAAAAAACCGGGTTTTGAGGGGTATTTTTTGCCAATTTCTTATTCAGATTTTTGAAAAAAATTTTTTCTTAAAAACTAAGCCATATCATTTTTAGAGCCCATTTAATCCTAGAAATTGAAGAATTTTTGAAATCGGCCCATATATATCCGAGATATAGCGTCTCCCGATTTTTAAAGAAATCGGCTTTATAAGCCAAATAAAACAACTTTTGGCACCGAAGATCAATCAGAATGGTACATATAGGCTATTTAGAGGCAAAAGTGGAAAATTTTTCCACATCGGCCCATATACACTCGAGATATAGCGCCTCCCGTTTTCTCAAGAAGTCGGCTCTAAAAGCCAAATAAAACAACTTTTGGTACCAAAAATCGATCAGAATAGTACATATGAGGTGTTTAAAAGCAAAATTGGAAAATTTTTGAAATTGGACCATATATATTTGAGATATAGCGTCTCCCGGTTTTTCAAGAAATCGGCTCTTTAAGCCAAATAAAACAATCTTTGGCACCAGGAATCAATCAGAATGGTACATATAGACTATTTAGAGGCAAACGTGGAAAATTTTGGACATCGACCGATATACACTCGAGATATAGCTCCTCAAGTTTTCTCAAGAAGTCGGCTCTAAAAGCCAAATAAAACAACTTCTGGTACCAAAAATCTATCAGAATGTTACATATAAGGTGTTTAAAAGCAAAATTTTAAAATGTTTGCAATCGGTCCATATATACCTGAGATATAGCGTCTCCCGATTTTTCAAGAAATCGGCTCTATAAGCTAAATAAAACAACTTTTGGCACCAAAAATCAATTAGAATGATACATTTAGGCTAGTCGGAAGCAAAACTGGAAATTTTTTTGTTATCGGCCCATATATGTTCGAGATATAGCGCCTCCCGATATCTCAAGAAGTCGGCCCTGGAAGCTAAACGAAACAGTTTTTGCACTAAAAATTTGTCGGAATAGTACATATAGGCTGTTCAGAGGCAAAATTAGAACATTTTTGGACATCATGCACCCCAGATAACGCTCTTCACGATTTCTTCAGAAGTCGCCATTAAAAGCCAAATAAAACAACTTTTTTATGTATGTATGCATGTATGTATGTGTATATATGTTTGTATGCATGTGTATATACGTTTGTATTTTTTGTGTATATACGTTTGTATGTATGTAGGTATGTATGTATCTTAATATCTATGTATGCATGCAAGTAGGTTAGCATAAACAATTTTTTTGCTTTGGTGTAAAAATGTGTATGTCGTATGTATGTATGTATATGTATACACGAGCTTGAAAATGAAAGTCATGGAAAGAATTGTTGAAAAAAGAGTACGCAATGAAATTCTTTTAAACAATTGCGTCTTCAAATTCATTCGCACAAAAATCATTTTGTCTTTCCCTACGTACTTACATACATACACACATACATGTGTATGATGATACGCAACAGATCATCAACAACGTGCACAAGAAAAAAATCATTTTTTAAAAGCAAGCAATGTAAATATGTATGTATGTATGTATATATGTATGTATATAATCATTGTTTTATGGAACACACTGAAAATATTCAATAACAAAGAATTTATTTTAGAGTTTTCTATTATAGGTACATACGTATGCATGTACCCACATACGTAAGCAAATTCAAAAGAAAATCACACTTAATGGCAATGTTTAGCATTATAATTCAAAAATAATGCAATTATATGCAATTTTTTGTTAAATAAATTGTACTATAAAGTTAACTGATAAATAATTAAGAAATACATTTTTCTTTTCTTTATTTCATTGATATTAAAAAGAATTGGTGTCACCCAGTGGTTGAACTTGAGCATATTAAGAATTATTTAAATAAAAGTTTTGCAGCCTGTGTTAAATCCCGGTAGTGGATCTGATATTGAAATTCAGAAAAAAATCGGCCCATATATACCCCAGATAAAGCGTCTCCCGATATTTCAAGAAATCGGATTTAAAAGCCAAATAAAACAACTTTTCGCACCAAAAATCAATCAGAATGTGAAGGGTATTTAAGATTCGGCCCAGCCGAATATAGCACTCTTACTTGTTTTATCTATTTTTATAAATAGATAAAAAAATTTAAGAATTTTTTCTTCATGTGTATGTAAATATGCATTTAAAAAAGAATTGTTTTGTCCGTTCTGGCAAATATTTTGTTTTGGCAACTTATGACAAGTATCCCCTCTTTTATTTTAGAATATTTAAACATGTGCAACGATGATCTATACGTCACAAAAAATATCGTTACAAATGATCTTTATTCTCTACTATTTTAATTTTAATCAAACGCTTATTTTGCATTTTCCATGAGTCCAATGGCCTTCACAGAGGAATAAACAACGATAGCTTTAAAGGTGAAGTTACATCGCCCGTTTTAAACGCGTCCACGCTTTCCATGCTTTTTTTACGCTTTACGCGTTCTATGCGTTTCATACTACAAGTTACATACAACGCTTCATACGCGCCATATTTTGTGGTTTTGATCAGCTGTTGTGCAAATATTTTTAGCATACAAAACAAATATTAACAAAATGGAAAGTGAAATTGAAATTTTAAAAGAATTAGTGGACTTTAAAGAGTTCATAAACATTGTTATTTGTGCGATAAGAGCTTACGAAAAGCTCCAAAATTGTATATATGTACATACCTGGTAAATTAAGCTCCTTACTTATTGCACTCCATGCAGCTGCTCTTTTATTTTTGTTCCGATAGAGCAGTAAGGTTTTATTATATAAAAGCTAGTGGTTTTTAACTGCATTTATTAGCTTCTCTTCCATATCGCTTGTTTTAATAAATTGAAAATATTTGTAAACATAACAGTGATGATACTCAGTACGCAATCGATAAATCGAATCCAAATTTCGTTAATGAAAAAAGTGTTGTAAAAAACAATTACAATTTGTTTTATTCGTGAAAATGTTTATAAAATTTGTAACAAAACTTTTCTTTTTTATTAAAAATGTTTTTTTGCAAAAGATTTTATAAATTATTTTACGATATAAAAGGTATTTATCGATAACGTTGAGGGTAGGCACATCATTGGTTATTAAAAAAAGCTGACATTTTCTCATGACGCTTGTGACGCATATAAAAGTAGAAAGTAGGTCTACTTTATGCGTTCTACGCGTCTTCGCGTTCTATGCTTTCTGCTCTGTAACTCGTCACATACAAATGCACTAATCCTACTTTTTTGACAACCGCGTGAAAAGCGTCGACGCGTAGAAAGCGTACTGTGTAACTTCAGCTTAATATTTTGTTTATTTCTCATACCGTTTGCGTATTTATGCATGAATTCCACTGGCTCGTGCAGACGGCCAAGTATCGACACATGATCGTACAGCGCACAATGGTGTAAATAAGAAAAAAAGTGGTAAAAAGTCCGGAACTTCTAAACGACATAACTGATCTTGCTAAAAATTGCAGTGGTCATAGTTAAAGAGCTATATCTTTTGTCTCAAGTCTTTTTAGGGCTATATTTAAAACGGGGCGGGCCTATGGGGGCTGAAAGTTACCTACCTCGAGTACACAAAATTTTGTGCAGCTTATAACTTTTTTATATCTTGGCCGATTTTAAAGATTTTTACCTTTTTGGATTTTGCCTAGCAAGGCAAAGAAAACACATTATGCGACATGTTTTCATATCTCTTACAGTTTAAGAGATATTCGCCTTAGAATATTATTTTTTATTATTTTCGCCGCAACTTCTTTTGGTTTTTTGCTTATATCTTTTTTGTTAAAATCTTGATTTTAATTTGTGGCCCATCGTTATATTCCTTATAAAATTCTAAGTGAGATAAGGTACCGTTTTATTAATATATCTTGGTCCGATAAGTCATAAAATAGGTCTTAATTCAAAACTTTGAAATTTCACCGAAATATTTTAATTTTTCACAAAAAAGGTGGCTTCATTATTTTTGAATTCGTAAAAAATTTTGTTCCAGCTTTTATACTTATTTTTCCACGTAGCGAAAGATAATCTCTTAAGAGGCTGTAAAAATTTTATTTTGTTTAATTTAAACTAAGTACCCTACAGTAGGCAGTGGTCGAAAATCATCAATTTTTAAAACAATTTTCGGATATGTGGACGTCTGAAAAGTTTTGCCAAAAGTGGAATGAAATTCCGTGAACGACGTTTTATTACAAAGCCAGTTGGTATTATTGCTGCAGAAGCTCGAGACATCCTAGATATAATTAGCGTTGCCAGACTGAGATTATTAAAAAAAAGTCAATTTTTGGAAGTGACAATTTTGAATTGCTAAAAAAATGGATTTATGATTTATATTTCTTTTTGAAATTTATGCTTTTATTTGAAAATTTAGCATTTTAATACGCTTTGAAAAATTATGCATGTATCTTTTACCGTCTTCCAGATATTCAAGTTTTACTTATATTTTTATGTGCGAAAAACTATCCTTTTATTATTTTTTCATTGTTTTCACGAATGTGATTTAAAAAGATAAATAAAGTATAAATTTTTGCATATATTTGAAAAGAAGGCACAAATTCCTTTCCAACGATATGTAACATATATACCTTTTTTAAATATTTGCACATTCGGGAACCACTAGAATACTACGCAACCAATACAAAATAAACAAGTTTGGCGTTTTGAAAGACAGCCAGACATACGAATTAAATGCACTTAGTTCGGTTATAATCAAAAGGCCAAAAAATACCTGATAATGCATTTAAATACCTGAAATTCTACATTCGAAAAGAAAACGGTGACATAATAAAAGGTTCCAAAATCGAAAGGAAAAGTTGTGATAAAAATAACAGATTTCTTTCAAATCTGCACAAATAACGCATATAATAAATGGAAGCATACCTTCTATTGAAACAATTCGGCAAGACGGTGATAAGCGAAGCATTAGAAGCAAAAGCAGGTACATAAATCGGGCCAAAGTAGTGACAAAACAAGCAGAGAGTTCACCCCTCACAAAGGAAAATTTTGGCGGTACGTATAAAATGTCTATGCCAGAAGACAAATCCAGAAGACAAATACTAATATCAAAAACTTGTACACGGTTCTAATGGCATGATTAGTGCCATTACGGCTGCGGCTCTATAATGAAATGCCTACATCGAGTAAAAATTCATATTATGATCTATGGAAAAATAACACACCAGGGTTCAAGTTTCTATGCCGTCTAATACGTTTTGAGTATATCAAAGAAAACAAACAAGCAACTCAAATGCTTGTTAATGATATCAACCGCGAAATTTCCAACATGGCTCCCATTGGTGTTTGCATATCTGGAAGAACGATGACTGTTTCTTTTAAACCTTATCTTACCATAATATACTGAAAAGTAGCAAACTCAATTACGGATACGAAATCAAACATGAATTGCAACGTATGTGGAAAGAAGAGTTTTGATTTAAATTATATTGATAGAAAAGTCCCATACAATGAAGATTCTCTTCAACCTGGAATATCGCCTCTTCATGCCCGTAAAGTAGTACTAGCTGTCATAAATAGTAAAAAAGTAATGAACACCGAAAAATTCGAAAAATATGCAAAAAAAAATACTGACCTTAATTAATAATCTGTATTCGTGGAGACCATTAACACCAACCGTACACAAAGCTGTAACACATACAACAGAAATAATGGCGAACAATATTCTTCCCTTAGGGGAATTAACAGAGGAAGCTCAGGAAGCTAGAAACAGAGATATTATGCAGTATAGAATTATTAATACACGAAAGTGTTGAAAAACTGCTCAAAATAATGACCTTATGAATCATTTACTGTTGTCTTCAGACCCAGTCTTATATAAAAGCATGATCCCGAAGGAATTGTAATTAAAACTCTTGACATTAAAATTGGCTTCCGATTATTTTAAAGAAAATTTGTATATTAAGTAGCAAACACTGTTAGTATATTTTATGCGTTAATCAATAAATAAAAAATAATTTGTTTAAAGCTCAAACAAAACTTAATTAAAATAAAGTGGGTAAATCCTTGTAGTTTGTATTTTATATTTCTCCTATATTTATAAATTTTTTTTTTTTATGTTTTCGCTGGTTTAATTGAGACCCTTTTGAATCCATACGCTTTACGCCGTCCTGCATTCGAGCAACCCACTTCTGCGAGTGATCCTTTATTTGCTTGTTTTCTCTCTGCTTTGCCCCGCTGTATGCATAATCAACGCAGTTGATTATGCTTTTGCGCCTAATCAACTGCGTTTTATTGTCTTATCGAACAGTTGAATAAACAGGTATGCATATGCTTATATTGTTGTGGACAAAGAAATCTGCTATTTTTATGACCACTTTTCCTTTCGATTTTGGAACCTTTTATTATGTTATCGTTTTCTTTTGAAAGTATTTAAATGCATTATCAGGTTTTTTTGGCCTTTTGATTATAACCGAACTAAGTGCATTTAATTCGTGTGTCTGGCTGTCTTTAAAAACGCCAAACTTGTTTACTTTGTATTGGTTGCGTAGTATTCTAGTGGTTACCGAATGTGCAAATATTTAAAAAAGGTATGCATGTTATATATCGTTGGAAAGGAATTTGTGTCTTCTTTTCAAATATATGCAAAAGTGTAAACTTTATTTATCTTTTTAAATCACATTCGTGAAAACAATGAAAAAATAATAAAAGGATAGTTTTTCGCACATAAAAATATAAGTAAAACTTGAATATCTGGAAGACGGTAAAAGATACATGCATAATTTTTCAAAGCATATTAAAATACCAAATTCTCAAATAAAAGCATAAATTTCAGAAAGAAATATAAATCATAAATCCATTTTTTTAGCAATTCAAAATTGTCACTTCCAAAAATTTACTTTTTTTAATAATATCAGTCTGGCAACGCTAATAGGATGTCTCGAGCTCCTGCAGCAATAATACCAACTGGTTTTGTAATAAAACGTCGTTCACGGAATTTCATTCCACTTTTGGCAAAACTTTTCAGACGCCCACATATCCGAAAATTGTTTTAAAAATTGATGATTTTCCACCACTGCCTACTGTAAGGTACTTAGTTTAAATTAAACAAAATAAAATTTTTACACCCTCTTACGAGATTATCTTTCGCTACGTGTAAAAATAAGTATAAAAGCTGGAACCACCTTTTTTGTGAAAAATTAAAATTTTTCGGTGAAATTTCAAAGTTTTGAATTAAGACCTATTTTATGACTCATCGGACCAAGATATTTTAATAAAACAGTACCTTATCTCACTTAGAATTTTATAAGAAATATAACGGTGGGCCACAAATTAAAATTAAGATTTTACCAAAAAAGATATAAGCAAAAAACCAATAGAAGTTGCGACGAAAATAATAAAAAATAATAAAAAATAATAAAAAAAAAATCTCTTAAACTGTAAGAGATATGAAAACATGTCTCATAACATTTTTTCTTTGCCTTGCTAAGCAAAATCCAAAAAGGTAAAAATCTTTAAAATTGGCCAAGATATAAGAAAGTTATAAGCTGCACAAAATTTTGTGTACTCGAGGTAGGTAACTTTCAGCCCCGGTTTTAAATATAGGCCTAAAAAGACTTGAGACAAAAAATATAGCTCTTTAACTATGACCACTGCAATTTTTAGCGAGATCCGTTATGTGGTTTAGAATTTCCAGACTTTTTACCACTTTTTTTCTTATTTACACCACTGTGCAGCGCCACGTAATTTTTTTTTTTTATACCCTTCACATAAATGTGTAAGGGTATATATAAGTTTGTGATTCCGTTTGTAATGCATTGAAATATCCATCTAAGACCCCATAAAGTATATATATATTCTGGATCAGCATCAATAGCGATTACGATTGAGCGATGTCCGTCTGTAGTCGTTGAAATACCGTTTCTGAGAAAACGGTTTGAGATAGACACCTCATTCTTTCGCTAAAACGTGTTAAACCTCGGTAGTGGGTCTGCTATTGAAATTCAGTAAGATAGGTCCACGGATAGCCGAGATATATTCAAAAAACCGGGTTTTGAGGGGTATTTTTTGCAATTTTTTTATTCAGATTTTTAAAAAAAAATTTTTTCTTAAAAACTAAGCCATATCATTTTTGGTGCCCATTAAATCCTAGAAATTAAGGAATTTTTGAAATCGGCCCATATATATCCGAGATATAGCGTCTCCCGATTTTTAAGGAAATCGGCTTTATAAGCCAAATAAAATAACTTTTGGCACCGAAGATCAATCAGAATGGTACATATAGGCTGTTTAGAGGCAAGAGTGGAAAATTTTTCCACATCGGCCCATATACACTCGAGATATAGCGCCTCAAATTTTCTCAAGAAGTCGGCTCTAAAAGCCAAATAAAACAACTTCTGGTACCAAAAATCGATCAGAATGGTACATATAAGGTGTTTAAAAGCAAAATTTGAAAATGTCTGCAATCGGTCTATATATACTTGAGATATAGCATCTCCCGATTTTTCAAGAAATCGGCTCTATAAGCTAAATAAAACAACTTTTGGTACCAAAAATCAATCAGAACGATACATATAGGTTAGTCAGAAGCAAAGCTGGAAATTTTTTTGTTATCGGCCCATATATGTTCGAGATATAGCGCCTCCCGATATCTCAAGAAGTCGGCCCTGGAACCTAAACGAAACAGTTTTTTGCACTAAAAATTTGTCGGAATAGTACATATAGGCTGTTCAGAGGCAAAATTAGAACATTTTTGGACATCAGCCCATATGCACCCCAGATAACGCTCTTCACGATTTCTCAAGAAGTCGCCACTAAAAGCCAAATAAAACAACTTTTGTATGTATGTATGTATGTATGCTTGTATGTATGTGTATATACGTTTGTATGTATGTAGGTATGTATGTATGTATCTTAATATGTATGTATGTATGTATGTATGCATGCAAGTAGGTTAGCATAAACAATTTTTTTGCTTTGGTGTAAAAATGTGTATGTATGTACATACATATGTATACACGAGCTTGAAAATGAAAGTGATGGAAAGAATTGTTGAAAAAAGGGTACGCAATGAAATTCTTTTAAAGAATTGCGTCTTCAAATTCATTCACTCAAAAAATCATTTTGTCTTTCCCTACGTACTTACATACATACACACATACATGTGTATAATGATACGCAACAGATCATCAACAACGTGCACAAGAAAAAAATAATTTTGTAAAAGCAAGCAATGTAAATATGTATGTATGTATGTATGTATATAATCATTGTTTTATGGAACACACTGAAAATATTCAATAACAAAGAATTTATTTTAGAGTTTTCTATTATAGGTACATACATACATACGTATGCATGTACCCACATACGTAAGTAAATTGAAAAGAAAATCACACTTAATGGCAATGTTTAGCATTATAATTCAAAAATAATGCAATTATATGCAATTTTTTGTTAAATAAATTTTACTATTAAGTTAACTGATAAATAATTAAGAAATACATTTTGCTTTTCTTTATTTCATTGATATTAAAAAGAATTGGTGTCACCCAGTGGTTGAACTTGAGCATATTAGGAATTATTTAAATAAAAGTTTTGCAGCCTGTGTTAAATCCCGGTAGTGGATCTGATATTGAAATTCAGAAAAAATCGGCCCATTTAAAAGCCAAATAAAACAACTTTTCGCACCAAAAATCAATCAGAATGTATGTACCATTGTGAAGGGTATTTAAGATTCGGCCCAGCCGAATATACCACTCTTACTTGTTATAACCTTCACATAAATGTGTAAGGGTATATATAAGTTTGTGATTCTGTTCGTAACGCGTTGAAATATCCAACTAAGACCCCATAAAGTATATACATATATTCTGGATCAGCAATAGCGATTACGATTGAGCGATGTCCGTCTGTCCGGCTGTAGTCGTTGAAATACCGTTTCTGAGAAAACCGTTTGAGATAGAAACCTCATTCTTTCGCTAAAACGTGTTAAACCTCGATAGTGGGTCTGCTATTGAAATTCAGTAAGATCGGTCCACGGATAGCGGAGATATATTCAAAAAACCCGGTTTTGATGGGTATTTTTTGCCATTGTTTTAGTCAGATTTTTGAAAAAAAATTGTTTCTTAAAAACTAAGCCATATCATTTTTAGTGCCCATTAAATCCTAGAAATTGAAGAATTTTTGAAATCGGCATATATACATATATCCGAGATATAGCGTCTCCCGATTTTTAAAGAAATCGGCTTTATAAGCCAAATAAAACAATTTTTGGCACCGAAGATCAATCAGAATGGTATATATAGGCCATTTAGAGGCAAAAGTAGAAAACTTTTCCACATCGGCCCATATACACTCGAGATATAGCGCCTCCCGTTTTCTCAAGAAGTCGGCTCTAAAGCCAAATAAAACCACTTTTGGTATCAAAAATCAATTAGAATGGAACATATAAGGTGCTTAAAAGCAAAATTTGAAAATTTTTGAAATCGGTCCATATATATCTGAGATATAGCGACTCCCGATTTTTAAAGAAATCCGCTCTTTAAGCCAAATAAAGCAATTTTTGGCACCAAAAATCAATCAGAATGGTACATATAGACTATTTAGAGGCAAACGTGGAAAAATTTTTGACATCGGCCATATACACTCGAGATATAGCGCCTCAAGTTTTCTCAAGAAGTCGGCAATAAAAGCCAAATAAAACAACTTTTGGTACCAAAAATCGATCAGAATGGTACATACATATATAATGTCTATAAGCAAAATTCGAAAATATTTGCGATCATGTATGTATGTATGTGTATATACGTTTGTATGTATGTATGTATCTACATATGTATGTATGCATGCAAGTAGGTTAGCATAAACAATTTTTTTCTTTGGTGTAAAAATGTGTATGTATGTATACACGAGCTTGAAAATTAAAGTGATGGAAAGAATTGTTGAAAAAAGGGTACGCAATGAAATTCTTTTAAACAAATGAATTTGAACATTCACACAAAAAATTATTTGCTTTTCTTTATTTCATTGATATTAAAAAGAATTGGTGTCACCCAGTGGTTGAACGTGAGCATATTAAGAATTATTTAAATAAAAGTTTTGCAGCCTACTTCAATATAATTACAGCCATATTCATAAAAACTATTGAAGGTTTATTACACGTTTATTTGACAAAAATTTCGTAGAAATACGTCAAATAAGAGCGTAATAAACTTACAATAATTATTATGAACTAGCGGACCCGGCGAACTTCGTCTCGCCCCAATTTTAAGCCTTCAGACAAACTTTAGAGTAATAATACGACACAAATGTTTAAATTTTCAATATGATTTATTTGATGTAATCAATGTTTTTCGTTTTTTTTCCGGCGCAATAACAAATAACGAAGACGGTTTCCCAACACGCGAACATGCAACGTATAGCTGACCGTGCGAAAAAAAGGGAAATTCAAGATTAATCCCACAGACTTCGAGTGATTGGCCCTGCGATTTATTGATATATAGATATGATATGGCCTTCAATTTATAAGTATACATTTGTATATTGAAATAAACTCGTTTTACATCAACCATTTTAACAAATACAAAATCGATTTCTCTCACTGCAAACCAGAAATGCTTTACTGTTTTACAACTGCTGTAGTTGTGGCTGCCGCTTCTCTATACCTACCCTGTTGGACATTGAATAGTCAACTACTAAAATAGTTGACATTAAGTTAACTTTTAAGGACTAGCTTCAAATTAGCTACAGTAATTCACGATTTGTAACACTTTTTGTGTACTGGTTATAACCTAGCTGAAACGTAGTGCAGAGTTAACCCAAAATTCAAATAATAACATACACACATACACGGTATATAACTCTTTAATTAAACTGCCTATTGTCGCATTCGTTTTATATGTTGCGATGGCTGAGTCAGAATGTTGGCTGCTCACCAGTCTTGAGGCCAGTCTCGATTACCATTAGAGGCTAACAAAAGAAAAGAAAGTAGGATGAAATTTAGAAGTAATCCAGGCGTCAACCAGTTCCTGCTCTAAAATAGTTAGTTTTAAGTTAATTTAAAGTTAATTTCGTTTCCGACAGGATTTAACAGCGTATACATGCGTCTTATATTCAATTGTGCAGATTTTTCATTACCAAATGTTTACATACACATATGAGAGTGATCAAGATATTAAAAAATCTCTACATACACGTACATAAATATATGAGTAGCAAGAAATGAAGAAATTATGCTATTCATTATACCCTTAATAAAACTATACATATGTATATAAGTTTGTGATTCCGTATGTAACGCATTGAAATACCTACTAAGACCCCCTAAAGTATATATATTCTGGGCCAGATTCAACTAAAACTACGATTAAGCGAAGTCCGTCTGTAGTCGTTGAAATACCGTTTCTGATAAAATGCTTTGAGATAGAAATCTCACTCTTTCGCTTAAATGTGTTAAATCTCGGTAGTGGATCTGATATTGAAATTTAGAAAAAATCGGCCCATATATACCCCAGATATAGCGTCTCCCGATATTTCAAGAAATGGGCTTTAAAAACCAATTAAAACAACTTTTTGCACCAAAAATCAATCAGAATGTATGTACCATTGTGAAGGGTATTTAAGATTCGGCCCAGCCGAATATAGCACTCTTACTTGTTTTTTTATAATTTTAATTTAGTTATTAAAAATGAAAACAAAAACCGTTTGCATGTATATACTCATACTCATATACTTTATATGCCGTCACTTGTAAAAATAAGTATGTATGTATACATACATACATATGTATATTGTTTGTACAAATGAAAGATTGGTCTCTAAAAAAAACAAAACGAATATGTGTGGTCGAATTGTTTTCATAAAAAAAATATAAAAATTATTGATTTAAATTTTCGTTTCTCTTGCTTGTCTGCGAATTCTGCTTTACCTTTTTGTCTGCTGTTCCATAGTTCACCTTTTCATGACATTTTTCCGTATGCACCATTGTCTTGTGCACGATTGCGGTTGACTCCTCTGCTTCTAAGTTGTTCTATGAATTTTCTTTTCATTTAGCCTACTCCGCCATTTCTGTTCTTGTTGATTACTTTAAATTCTACGCAAGCCACACGTTTCGCCGTTCTGCTCGAAGTTTTTTGTGGTTGCCTGTATGTTTCCTGCCAAGTTATTTTGCTTTCATTTTTCGGTTACCCAGTTATTTGCTGTAACTGGGCGAGATCCATTTCCCAAGTTCTGTTGCCTATGGTTTTCCATTCAAGTTTCTCGAAAGTTTCGGTCCTTTCCTGTTTTATTTGTGGTATTGTTGTTATATGTATTACTAGTCATCCTTTGGTAGGTTGTTGTTACTTCTGCAATACTTTGTCTACTCACATTTGGACATTTCTCAGCGCAATTACATAATTGATTGCATTTATAGCATTGTGGCTGTATGTTCTTATTTAGAGGCGTTTTTATTGCCCTACTTTGTGTCATTGTTTCTTTTGTTAAACATGTTTGGGTAAGGCTGGCTATTGTTGTTTTGCTCCCGATTTTGGTTAGCTGCACGTATTTTAAGCTGCTGTCTACAAAATTGGTTTTGTTTATGCCCACCAATTCGGCATATTCTACAATACAGGTCTAAAATAAAAATGCACGTCTTTCTAGTTTCGTTGTTCGTACTCGACTCCTCGTTCCATTTATTTTCATTCTTCTTATGGCTTCTTATTCTAGTATATTACTTAAATTACATGGTTGATCATTTTGGTAAACTATCAGGGATCGTAAATGTATCCAGGGTTTGGATTCACTATACCTCCCTTTTTTCGGAAAAAAGGAAGAACCAAACAAGGGGTACCGAACTTGTTTCGCTCTTGCTCTTTTCATTAATTAATAGATGATATAAGTTCATTACATACAATTAATAACTTTACTTGTTATATTGTTTTTCATTCACTTATAAATTTAACATGTATTTTTTTGCAATTGTTTTTAAGTTAATATTTAATTGGAATCTCTTCCTCCCTTTTTTTTTGAGAATAGAAATAACAAAAAGTATATATCTATAAAAATTATATAAATTTCACAAAATATTGTTTCTGTTGTACAAAATGTTATTACTGTTTATTATTATTATTTTTTTTTGTTCCTTTTTCAATAATAAAAAGAAATATTTTCAATTGCATTTTTTTTTTTTAGATTTTGTGTTTATATTATTATGTATGTACATATGTTCCTGATTTTGTTTTCTTAAATTTTTCGAATTCTATTTTTATGAACAGTCTTTGTTTTCTTTGTTTTATCATTATAAATATTTACGTTTACATCGTTAATTTGCTTAACTATGTATGGTCCATCATAAATTTGGCTATGCTTATCGTATGGTTCTTTTTTTTAATAGAACCTTATCGTTTATTTTAATTTCCAATGGTTTTGAAAACCTATCATAAAATTTTTTGTTTATATTTTTATGCTTCTCTATTAAAGCTTTTGCTAGCGCGTGCGTTTTTTGTAATCTGTATTTAACTTCTTTACTGTAATTTTCCAAATTATAGATTGGTTCTAAATCAGTTTTTGTTTCGTTTGGCATTGTAGCTTTTTTCCCGAAAACTAACTCAAAAGGTGTAAAATGATTGTCAAAAACTGTATTTGGGGTAGTGTTGTGGTAAAATGTAAAATACTTTAAATACGTATCCCAATCGGCCATGTTTTCACTTACGTATGCACGAATGTATTCGTTGAATACTCTATGATTACGTTCAATAGTGCCTAGCGACTGATGATGATAGCTAGTTGAGAAATTTATCTCAATTTTTAATAATTTACATAGTTCCAGAAAGATTTCGTTTTTAAACTCTGTTCCCAGATCCGATTTTATAATTTTCATTCTACCATATGTTAAAATAAAGTTCTCGAATATTGCTCTAGCGACTGTTTGGGATGTTTTATCAGGTATAGGTATGGTGATTAAATATTTTGATAAGTCGCAAATCAGCGTAAGGGCGTACTTATTTCCGAAGTTTGACTGAGGTAAGGGACCTATTATATCCAACACAACTATATCGAATACCTTAGTTGGTGTCGGCGTTAGAACGAGTTTTTCAACATTTGAGGGCTTTACTTTATTTAAAATGCATTTATCGCAACTCCTAACGAATTTTGCTACATCTCTGGTCATATTCTTCCAGTAATATTTAGTTCGCAATTTTGCATACAATTCCTTTTGCCCACAATGTCCGCCTAACATTGGATCGGTATGGTAAATTGTCATTAATTTGTCTTTTTCGTCCTTTCTAAAAATTCGTTCTATGGGCTCAGTTAAAATAATTTCTAATTTCTTCAGCGCTCTAAAACCATAATCCTTGAAATCCTGTATATTACAAATCTTAAAAATATGATCATCTTTTGGTAATTCAATCTGTCTGATATTACTTTTGACGGTTGCATATTGTAACCTCGAAAACATTGTACCTAAGTATTTTACGTTTGGACATACCACGCGTTGACACAACAAAGGTTTTCTTGTTTGCGTTTTTCAGTTCGTCAACTGAAATTCGCGAAAGTGCATCTGCTGCTACATTATTTGTTCCTTTTATGTATTCTACATTAAAGTTATATTCTGACAATTCCAGTCGTATCCTTGTAAGTTTTGAAGACGGATCCTTTATATTGAACAAGTAAACTAAAGGTCGGTGGTCCGATCTGACCGTAAATTTTGTACCATACACGTAAGGTCTGAATTGAGTGATAGCAAAGTGAATAGCAAGTAATTCCTGCTCGATTGTTGGCTTCTTTTGTTCAGCATTATTAAAAGATTTTGACGCAAAGGATATTGGTAAATCATTTCCATTGAAATTTTGGCTTAGAACTGCACCGCAACCAACTTTGGAAGCGTCTACTGTCACTATAAATTCTCTGGAAAAATCTGGGTACTGAAGCAATTGCGGAGACATTAAGCTCAACTTTAATTGTTCGAAGGCAGTTTGACATTTTTCGTCCCAGTTAAAAGAAATATTTTTCCGAGTCATGCGGTTTAAAGGTGCCGCCAATGAGGCAAAATTTCTAATGAACCTGCGGTAATAATTGGCAAATGCCACAAATCTTCTGACTGCATCCTTATCTTTTGGTATTGGGTAATTGCGAATGGTTTTTATTTTAGTATCATCAGGGAGCAAGCCCCTTGAAGTACACTTATGACCAAGAAAAGTTACTTCCGGCCTGAAAAAATTACATTTTCCCGGGTTAATCCTCAAATTGAACTTTCTAAAAACCTCGAAAACATTTTCTAAGTTATTTAGGTGATGTTTTAAACTGCGTCCTATGACAATGATATCATCTACGTAAAAAAATGCCTGATTTGGAGGTAAGCCTGAAAATGCAATTTGCATCATGCGTGAAAACGAGTTTGGAGCCACATTAAGGCCAAAAGGTAAAACCTTCCATCTATAGGAACCACGATTTGTACTAAACGAAGTAATATCCCTTGATTCCGGTTTCAATGGAATTTGATGAAAGCCTGAGAATAAATCAAGGATCGAAAAATATTTGGCACGCCCCAGGTTGTCGAGAATGTCGTCGATTCGCGGTAGTGGGAATTTATCCGCTATTAATTTTTTATTCACAGCTCGATAGTCGACACACATTCTATATGACTTCTGACCGTTTACACTTCTTTTTGGCACTAATATTAGAGGGCTATTGTAGTTTGACTGACTGGTTTCTATCAAATCGTTTTTTAGTAAATGGTTAACCTGTCTGTCTATCTCCTCTTTTTGAGAATGCGGCATTCTATAGTTCTTTACGTATACTGGTGAAGGATCGCTAACTCTCAATTCCTGACTATAAAAATTGTTTATCGTCATTTTGTCAGTTTTTAATGCAAAAACATCTGAATATTTTTCGCAAAGTGGCATTAATATTTCCTTAACTTCCCTTGGCATTTGGTTTTCTAAAACATTATTCAATTCCCGAACCCGAGCATTTTTCCGATCAGCTTCATTTACTGTATAAATTGTATAATTCGAAAGTCTTTCATATTTTATATTACAGATTTTAATACATTTGAATTCGTTGGTGACATTAATTATTCTCAATATAGGCTTTTCTGATTGAACGATGCACCTGCTTACGTATACTCCATCAGATATTTCTTGCGCGTCTATAAAAGCTGGTTCTAATAACTTGTCTAATTTAAAGATCCTAAAAACTTCACATCTGGGTGGTATTATGCAACTGTTCTCATCCATACCATGTTCAATTGCAACCTTTAAAATTGTATTGTAATGCAAAAGTGATATACACATATTGTTATAATCAATCCTGCATTTATTTGACTTAAGAAAGTCTTTGCCAAGTATTCCTTCCGTTGGAATATTGAAATTATCTTCAACGACATGAAAATTTTGAGGAATAAGGTAGGGTTGAAAAACTAGATTCGTAAGTATCTTGCCTAAAGTTGTAATTGAGTGATTTGTAATTCCTGTTATATTAATTATTTCGCTTGTATCTAAATAAGGATTTGTTTCTAAAGATGAAATTTTTATTACAGAAATGTCTGCTTGTGAATCTACCAGGAAAGTGCATGTTTTATTGGAATCGGTAATTTTTAAAGTTACGAAATCTGAATAATTAAGATTTAAGCTATATATTGATTTTGCTTGAATGTTATTGCTTCTGTATGCTATTTGAGTTTTGTTATTTTGCGCTGCTCTCAGTTCAATTCCCCCAACAATTCCTGCTGAGGGCCCTCTGCGTTTAAAGGGATGGCTCTCGCAGTACGGTTGTTGGATCTGTGTTGATATGAATTATTATTATTAGGGCGATTACCACGATTGACATTATTATTAGAATAATTATAGCCTCTGTACTGATTATTGCTATTTCTGCGGTAATTTGTGAAATGTGTTGGATTCCCATTGCCACGCCTATATGCATTTCCACGATACTGGTTACTATTACTGAAACGATTATTATTGTTGATAGCAGAAAGATTAGAGTTATTCCTATGAGAATGATAAGCTAGAACTTGTCTTTCATTGG
This sequence comes from Sturmia bella, assembly GCA_963662145.1. Taxonomy (NCBI): domain Eukaryota; kingdom Metazoa; phylum Arthropoda; class Insecta; order Diptera; family Tachinidae; genus Sturmia; species Sturmia bella. Next base: position 38,992,164 of record OY759171.1, on the reverse strand, counting down.
ACTCAATAGTTTGTTCCACGATTAATTTGGCTATTACGTCTTTGGGTTCAGTGAATGTTGTTGACGCAATTATAGATTTTACTAGATTTGATTTGGCATTCAGCCGACAAACACTAACGGTCTGTTCGACAGCCATCTCATGCGCTTTCGTCCTTGTTACACCCTCGACTATAAGAGATCTTTCTAATGAGTCTGCTAAATCTTCTACCTGTTTTGAGAATTCTGCATAATTATTGTTTTTTATTTGCATAGCTGCAATTCTTCCTGCCACCACTTTCGAGTTTTCTGGTTTTATTTTTCTTCTTAACGCATCTTTTATTTCATCTACATTTCTAATATTTTCGTGCAATGCTTCACGAGCTTTTCCCTCCAATTTCGATTTAACGAACGATATAAGCGTTGAATTTAGATTCTCATCTGTCAGTTCTTTGATTAAATCGATCTTATCCGTGAACGAATCTAAAGATAGTGGATCACCATTGTAATTATCTCGAATAATTGTGGCACACATACTAATAAAAGACTTTTTCTGTTCCACAGTAGCCATTGTTGAATTGATTATTCTGTTTTGCTCTTGATTTTGTAATTTCCCTGAAATGCTAGGTTCTTCTTCCGCACTATTGTTCTCTACAATCGAATTTTTGGATTCTGATTCTGTCATTAAAAAATTTGTTTGAACGTGCTCGAAAGTTAAAACGTTTTGGGGTACTTTGATTCCACAATTTAATTTACCAAAACACCTTACCAACAGTTCGCGACAATGCCGTAATCTATTACAAATGCCTATGTTATCTAAAATTTCTTGTGAATGCAGGCTAGAGTATGACAAAATTTCATTATAACGTTCAATTAAAAGTGTTATATATTCATTAATTTTGCTTTCATTTGTTGAAATTGGTCGGTTTTGCAATATACGTTTCGTGACCTTTAAAAAGTTTTCGACACGGCTGTTAAAAAAATCTTGATTAAAACCGTTTATTTACTAAGTTCTATAAAGTTATAATTCATTTTGCTTCACTTACACAAATTATATAAATTGCAATTAAAGTATTTAGCATAGATAAATTTTGTTGTTCTATATTCTCTGGTAATTTGGTAAGTTCGTGCGAAATTACAAGATAAAATCAATATTATTTTAATATTTCTCAATATTATTTAATAACTATTAATAATCGATGCTATTTCAATTTATTTTCTCTCAAACGAATTATTTTAATATTTAATCAATACTTAAATAATTCGGGTTGAATTTCTAAAACGAGTAGATCATTAAAAAACAATAGACGTAAAAAATACGTTAAATTCAAAACCATTGGTCTGGCACCACTATTTTTACACCGCCTTTTATATTTTATTTGAATCGTCTTTGTTTTGCTTTTTCTCTTCTTTAAAGCCTGTGTAGTTTGATTACATATTTATATATGTATGTGTATATATGAATGCAAATATGTAATCAAAATATTTTACTTTATTTATTATTTAACATTTCAGAAACACATATGTAAGCATATACATATATATTTACATTATTAAATATCGTTTTCAATTCATCTGAAAAAAAAAGTTGTATATGTATGTACCAAAGTATAATTTATACGTATACACCATATGTCTATTTGCCATACATTTGTATTTCTTGTTTTTATTAATACATTAACATTTTCTTTTGGTTGATGCATATACATACATACTATTGAAATGAAAAAGGAGTGAGAAAGCAAAATAGATTTGCACATACACCCGTTTACTTATCCTTTCTCTGCTTTACTTCGTATTTCTTATTTAGATCTCTGTTTTATCTGTTTTCCTTTATTTCTCTCATTCACCTTTTTTTCCGAAGACCTTTAATAAAATTTTTTGCATATTTTTTTTATTGACGAAATACATATGTATATGTACATATGTCTGTATGATTTTACAATTGTACATATGTATTAAGGTGGGTATATGATTATAAAATTTAGAATTAGAAATTAATAGAAAATAATAGTACCTATATAAAAAATATTTTAAACTCATTGAATTAAACAGTTATAGTAATAGCTACATAAATAAATATGTAACACTTATAGGTATATTATGTAATTCAAGTACCTATGTATATATGTATATAAACATTAAAAGCACACAACTTTTATTTTTACTTTTCTTATTTTAGTTTTTAAAAAATACTGAAGTTTATTTTATTCAAAAGGCACTTTATTGGTTTCGACTGGATGTAACAAGACTGACTCTTCTCTCACAAATTTCTTTTCTTGTTAGCTAAACTTCAATAATATAAAATGCTTAGTAATTAAAATATGTTTTAATAATTCTATGGAATATTGTATTTTCGTTATAGGAACGGAAATGCATAAATGGAAATTTTACAAAGTTTGGCAAAATTATTTTATTAATTTATTATTTGCATTTGTTAATTTAGGCCAGTTGCAATTCTTAGAATTGCGACCGAAAAATAGAGTTTGTTTATGACAAAACGGGAAATGGTTTAATTTTACATTTATTTTAATTAGGTGCTAAATATGTTGTTAATGAAATCATCAATAGGTTCATTCTTAATATATGTTAACTTGGTAGGTTTTACATATGTAACTTCTCCCTCCTTTAGATTAGAATTCTCCTGAATTTTACTATTTAGTTTTATTTTGATATATTTATGTTTAATGCAAAAAATACAACATAAAATAATTATTACAATAATTATTAATAAGTTACATCCATAAGTAAATTTACTATGGTATTTTAATTTAAAAATATTTTCAGTATTTATCTTATTGTTTTCCATAATTTCTTCAAAAGTTATCTTTTTTGTAAAATTCTGAATGTCATTATATTCTATTTTTAAAATGTTACTGTTTTCTTCTTCCATTTCCATAAGATTTGAAAAATAATCATCTTTAATTTTAATTGAACAATTACTGTATTGAATTAAGTAGTTTCCATTAACAATCGTTTCATTTTTAGTACAAGTTTGATTGATTGGTAAGTTAATAGCATTTTTAATAATAATAGTTTTTGCATTCATTGTAATTATTTCAAACTTTGTGTTTTTTATAAGTTTACAATTTGATTTTATTACACAATGGGTAGTGGTTCTTAACTCCCTTAGTTGTTTATTTTCATTATATTTGTATGTTTTGTTTTCATAACTAAATATTTTTTCCATTTTTTCTTCTATTTCGGTATTTTCTTTATTTGGCATTGGTATGAGAAATCTAATGTTTACATATATAAATGTTTTTGGTACTTTTATGCCGAATATCAAGTATGTATTATTAAACATTGCTGTTCCTAATTGTAAATATTTCAATTTATTATAATCTATTTCGTATTTTATTATTTCTTTACTTGTTAGAATATTAGGATGAATTATACCATATTTTGCTGATACTACATTGTCTTGTATATGTTCAATTTTATCTTTTAACATTTGTATTTTTGATAATTGATCGAAATATAAACTTTGTTCATTTTCTTTTTCATTAAATTTATAAATGCTATTTACTGTATTTTCTATATTTTTTCTGTCACTTTTAATAATGCTTTTAAGTTGTTCCAATGCTGTATTAAAATATTCATTTACTTGGATTTGTTGGCTTATATTTGCGTCCGTTTTTAATAGATGATTTTGTATGTCCTGTCTGTCAGTATCGTCCATTGTACCAAATAACCAGTTTGACATAGTACCTATTGCATTTATCAGTCCACGTTTGTGTCTGTTATTCCTCGGTATTAGCGTTAGTAGCTTATTTCTTGTGTCCAGTAGTTCTGTCTGAAGAATGTCTTTATTCTTTATTTTCATTAAAATAATATTATCGGTCATTTCATTTATAATTTCTTCAATTTGTTGAATGTTGATCATATGTATCACTATGTCTGTATCTTTCACTATTTCCTGATTTTTTGTTTGAAAGTCCACAAAACCTGTTTGGTCCTTTATCTCTGTCATATTAAAATGTGCGTTGTTACCCGTTGTCAGCATTATCATTAATAGAATGATCCACAACGTCTGAAAATTTTTGAGGTCGTTTAATATTACATGTATGTATGTTGTCTAGATTTAGTTTTCTGAATTTTGGTAGTTCTTTATGTCTAATTGCTTTATAGTTTCTCACAAACCCTTCCTTTCTATTTTCGTTATATTCCTCTCTATTTATGTTTAATCTGTCTATAATTTTCTTTTTATTTTCTTCAATATTTTGCCTTATTTTCGCTATATCTGTCTTACCATTGTGAACGTCTAGAGGAGTACTTTTGATTGTAGAATGATACCTGCTATTATAATTACGTATTGCTTTCTGCATAATTTGTTTTATCGACATATTTTTTTCTGATCTATATATAATTCCAAACTTTTCTGCAAGAGTATTATGCATCCTTTCTACGTCTGCATTGCCTGTATGACTGTTGGGCTTTGTTAAGTGCAGTTGAACTCCTTCTTGGCTTAGGAATTCCTGAATTCGTGCTGCCTTAAATTCATTATCAGCTATAATTTTACTTGGTTTTCCAATTTTTGCAAAATGTTCTTCTAATTGCAAAATTATTGTGATAGGGTTTCTGTCATTCAGTGTGTAAACTGCACCGAATTTCGAGAATTTGTCTACTATTGTTAAAAAACGAAATTTTTTCATAACGAAAGTATCTATGTGAATTACTTGATTTTTATCCGTCGGTGTTTCTGATAGTTCGTATTTTTTTCTTATTGGGTTTCTATCATACTTTACTTCCTTACATACATCGCATTGGTTAATTACCAAATGAACGAGTTCCATCAATTTTGGAAAATAGATTTTACTTTTTATTTGGTTATAGGTTTCTTGTATACCTGAGTGCAAGCTTTCTTTCACATGGTATAGTGATATCTGTTTTATTGCTTCCACTTCAGTTTCAATATCCTGTGCTCTACTAGAACATGTTATAAATTTTATAGTTTTGTCATTTGAGAACATCTGAATCAATTTTTGTTGTACTATATTATACCTATTCATTGGCAATTCGGAGTATATGCCTACTATTCCTTTCGTTAAATATTTTCTAAATATTTCCCCCATATTATCAAAATCACTTTCTGCTATGAATATTATTCTTTTATTGTGTATCTTTTTCATTTCCTCAACTTTATTATTTGTTATTATTATTTGTGTTTTATATGTGTTTACTATCCCCTCCTTAATGTAAAAATGATCATTTAGATTCTCTTCTGCAGAATGTATTGTAGCATTGCAATCGCTTTCTTCTTCAATATTCTCTATCATGTTTATATCCGAAGTGTTGTCCTCCATATTTGTTGAAAGTGTTCCTTCCTTCATATTTTCTCTATTTTCGTTAATTTCTAACCTACTCAGAAAATCAGCTACTTTGTTTTCTTTTCCTTTCAAATACTCAATAACGTAATCATATTCCCCAAGTTTCAATAACCATCTTTGGTGTCTAGGTGACATATCCTTTCCCTTATATTTTGCGTGTAAATATTTTATAGGCTGATGGTCCGTTTGAATCCTAAATTTTCTTCCGTATAAGTACGGTCTGAAATAATTAACGTTCCACATTATTGCTAAGAACTCCTTGTCCGTTGCCGAGTAGTTCCTCTCATGATTGTTTAGTGTCCTTGAGGCAAAGCACACTGGATGCCCCTCCTGAGACAATACGGCTCCGAGTGCATAATTCGATGCATCTGTTGTCAAAGTAAATTGTTTTTCAAAATTTGGAAAGCGCAATATTGGATGTGTACTAATTAGACTCTTTAACTTTTCGAATGCTTCAATATAAGTAGGATCTCTAGTATTAATTTTAACTCCTTTTTTCAAATATTTAGTAATAGGTTGTGCTACTTGTGCGTAGTCTTTAATAAATTTTCTATAATACCCTGTTGTGCCCAAGAAACTTTTAATTTGCTTTTCTGTTCTAGGCAATTCTAATTTTTCTATAATTTTAAATCTTCTCCGGATTAGGTTTCATTCCCTTGTCAGTTAAAATGTGACCTAAAAACTCAGTCTCTTTTTTTAGAAAATTGCATTTATTTACCTGAATCTTCAAATTTTTCTTTTCTAATACGTCAAAAATTTCCTTTATTGCCTTCATATGCTCCTGTAGGGAAGTACTGAATATCAATATATCATCCAAATAGACGACACACGTTTTATTGATATAATCTCGTAATATTTCGTTCATGAACCTCTGAAAGGTTGCCGGCGCATTTTTTAAGCCAAACGGCATTCTTATGAACTCATATAAACCGTGTGGAGTTACAAATGCTGTTTTCTCCCTGTCCTCCTCTTTTACCAATATTTGATGGTATCCTTTTGCTAGGTCTATCGTCGTAAAATATTGGGCTCTTCCCAATTTGTCTAGAATTGATTCAATATTTGGTAATGGACATCTGTCATCTACCGTAACATCATTCAATTTCCGGTAGTCTATCACTATTCTATATTTTTTTTGTTTTGAATTATCCATTTTTTTTGGAATGACAATTAATGGGCTTGAATATTTTGACCTACTTTTTCTAATAATACCTTGTTCCTCCATTTCTTTCACTTGTTTTCGGACTTCTTCCTCATGTTGAGGAGGATACCTATACAATTTTGAATTAATCTGCTGATCGGTAATGGTTCGAATTTCATGTTGTACTTCTATGGCATTTGTCAACTGATCCCCTTCTTTGAATAATAATTTTTCATATCTTTTTAGAATTTTCATCACTTCTCTGTGTTCTTCCATATTTAAATGATTTAGTTCAATTTCATTTATTTTATTATCTATTGCTTCTAACGTGCAGATTTCATTAAATTTATATGGATTATTTAAAAATAGATTTTCTTTTTGATTTAGACTTATTTTTCTTTCTTCGATATTTATAATGGCATTTAGATAATTTAAAATATCGATACCAATAATAAAATCGTATGTTCTCTTTGTTAATTGTGTAATTTTCCATCTTATTCTTGCATTACTTGGCAAGTTGAATTCTTCCGGCGCAACTGTATGCGCTTCATATCTGATTGTGTCTCTGTTAGTCAACGTTCTAAATATTAAAGGCCTATTTAATTTGTGTTTTGAAAAATCATTTATTTTATTATTAATAAGATTAAACGACGCTCCTGTATCTATAAGTGCTACATACTTCTTCTTATTTATTGTAATATTTATTCTGGGTAGGCCCTCTGAGGCTGTTTCGTAAAAAAAACTGAATTGTTTATTTCATGCAAATCATCATTTAGCACTCCCTGGCTTTGCCCAATCTGACTCCTGCTATCTTGGCTGTAGTACCGATTAGGGTTTCCTGCTCTTTGAGGCTTATTGTAATCTACTTCAATATTATCATCCTCCATGGGTTCGTCCTGATTTCTTCTAAATTGTCCTGATCTATTGTTTTGAAAACCTTGATTAAAATATTGTTGGTTTCGTCTGATCTGATTAGAATAATTTTCCCTATTTTTATTCTGATATTCTGCATTAAAATGTGGTTGGTTTCGTCTAATTTGGTTTGAAAAATTTTCCCTACCTTGATTCTGATACTGCGTATTATTAAAATTTTGTTGGTTTAACCTAAATTGTCCTGAATAATTTCCTCTATATTCTTTATTCTGATTGTAGTTTCGGTCCTGTAAATTATTATCATAAAATTTATTCTTATTTTGGTATCTATTTGGTGGCTTAAATACATTTGGTGATACTGGTCTGTTTTTTTTAAATTCATATCTAATACAACCGTCCTCGTAGCGTCTTCGTGTCATAATATTTATTATTGTGTCTAGATCATGTTCTTCATAAATTTTATCTAATAAAACACCTTGTGTAATTTCTTTTATTGTATTTGTCAGCAGACTATTTATATTTGTTAAATCGATACCTATATCATCTCTATAATATACCACTAACTCATCCGCTTTATGTTTAATTTTTTGAATCTCTAATGCTAATTCACTTACAGTATTTGCCCTTAGGTTGTTGATTCTTCTATATAGTTGGTGCGGCTCTACATCTGGTTTGTATCTCAGCTTCAGTGCTTGTTTAATCTGCTCCCAATTGTCTGGCTGTGGTAAATTAATAATTGTATCCTTGGCTTCTCCCTGTATGGTGCGATAATAGATGGCTCTGGTGATTTCTTTCCGTTGGTCTGCATTCTGTAATGTTGACAGAAGATACTCCGTGCTGCTGAAGAACGAATTAATCGTAATGTCGCCATGACCAGTGAATATAGGAAGATGGCTCACGCTGCTTAAAATTCTGTCCACGTTGTTGTTGCTGATTTGTATTTGCCTCTGTTGCAATTCTATATAGGCTCCTCTCAATTGCTCTAGCTGCTGCTCTCGTCTGGCTAACTGCTCTAGCACAGATGTATCCACTCCTTGAGCCTGTTCCATCCTTCTCTTGTCAAATTCGTTGTTCCTTTTGGATCTAATTTTCATGAATTGGATCTTCTATTATTTTTGATCACTTCTTCTTGGGTGGTGTCTGCAAAGGATCTTTGAGTCCACTACACTGCCAATTTTTGTTGATCGGTTCTTGTGGGTGATTTTTTAATAAAATTTTTGTTTTATTAATTTTATTTTTATTTTTCACTACCACTGTCTTTTTGTGTTTTTTTTTTTTCAGTATTTTACTGTTCGAATCACTATCCTTTCTTTTATAAGTAAGGACAACCGACTGCGCCACTTTTATTTTTACTTTTCTTATTTTAGTTTTTAAAAAATACTGAAGTTTATTTTATTCAAAAGGCACTTTATTGGTTTCGACTGGATGTAACAAGACTGACTCTTCTCTCACAAATTTCTTTTCTTGTTAGCTAAACTTCAATAATATAAAATGCTTAGTAATTAAAATATGTTTTAATAATTCTATGGAATATTGTATTTTCGTTATAGGAACGGAAATGCATAAATGGAAATTTTACAAAGTTTGGCAAAATTATTTTATTAATTTATTATTTGCATTTGTTAATTTAGGCCAGTTGCAATTCTTAGAATTGCGACCGAAAAATAGAGTTTGTTTATGACAAAACGGGAAATGGTTTAATTTTACATTTATTTTAATTAGGTGCTAAATATGTTGTTAATGAAATCATCAATAGGTTCATTCTTAATATATGTTAACTTGGTAGGTTTTACATATGTAACTCACATGTATCTCTAAATGTTACTTTATGCAAATACTAATGATACCATATTTATGTTATAGTAATAATAGATGAATTTTTATTAATAGTTATAAATCTGGTGTAGGAGTATTTTTTCAAAATTAAACAATGCACATGTAGGTATGTATGTATAGTATAGAATAAGTAGTATATAATACAATTTAGCTTTATAATTTTTATCCTAGTGATTCTATTAGCATGCAGCTTGTTGACTTACTACTTTGAGATCACCTTGGTTTTGTTTTACCTCTGCGATGAAAAATAGGGGTGGTTTCTTCAAATGATGTGTTGTTGTTGTTGATAAAAGTTGTAGGTATTTCATTAAAGTTGTTGTTGTGTTCCTCTTGGTTCTGTTGAAAATTTAATTGTGTTGTTTTTATGTTGCGTAGTTGTCTTGTTAAATACAGTCTCGGTGTTCATATTATGTATTTGATTTGCTTCCTTGTGCTGATTTTCTTTCTTTATTTATTAGGTATGTTGTAATTTATAATTTGGTTTAAGTTTCAGAACACTATAGTTTTTGTAATAGGTATTTAACTTAATTTTTTGTTTTGTTAGTTTAAATCCCAATCACGTTTTACATTATTTCCGTGTCTTGAAATTTGTGACTGTACTTTCTTTCTTATTTTTATACCCTTCACATAAATGTGTAAGGGTATATATAAGTTTGTGATTCCGTTTGTAACGCATTGAAATATCCATCTAAGACCCCATAAAGTATATATATTCTGGATCAGCATCAATAGCGATTACGATTGAGCGATGTCCGTCTGTCCGTCTGTCCGTCTGTCCGTCTGTCCGTCTGTAGTCGTTGAAATACCGTTTCTGAGAAAACGGTTTGAGATAGAAACCTCATTCTTTCGCTAAAACGTGTGAAACCCCGGTAGTGGGTCTGCTATTGAAATTCAGTAAGATAGGTCCACGGATAGCCGAGATATATTCAAAAAACCGGGTTTTGAGGGATATTTGTGCAATTTTTGTATTCAGATTTTTGAAAAAAAATTTTGTCTTAAAAACTAAATCATATCATTTTTAGTGCCCATTAAATCCTAGAAAAAAAGGAATTTTTGAAATCGGCCCATATATATCCGAGATATAGCGTCTCCCGATTTTTAAAGAAATCGGCTTTATAAGCCAAATAAGACAACTTTTGGCACCGAAGATCAATCAGAATGGTATATATAGGCTATTTAGAGGCAGAAGTGGAAAATTTTTCCACATCGGCCCATATACACTCGAGATATAGCGCCTCCCGTTTTCTCAAGAAGTCGGCTCTAAAAGCCAAATAAAACAACTTTTGGTATCAAAAATCGATTAGAATGGAACATATAAGGTGTTTAAAAGCAAAATTGGAAAATTTTTGAAATCGGTCCATATATATCTGAGATATAGCGACTCCTGATTTTTCAAGAAATCCGCTCGTTAAGCCAAATAAAGCAATTTTTGGCACTAAAAATCAATCAGAATGGTACACATAGACTATTTAGGGGCAAACGTGGAACATTTTGGACATCGGCCCATATACACTCGAGATATAGCGCCTCAAGTTTTCTCAAGAAGTCGGCTCTAAAAGCCAAATAAAACAACTTTTGGTACCAAAAATCGATCAGAATGGTACATATAAGGTGTTTAAAAGCAAAATTTGAAAATGTCTGTAATCGGTCTATATATACGTGAGATATAGCGTCTCCCGATTTTTCAAGAAATCGGCTCTATAAGCTAAATAAAACAACTTTTGGCACCAAAAATCAATCAGAATGATACATATAGGTTAGTCAGAAGCAAAACTGGAAATCTTTTTGTCATCGGCCCATATATGTTCGAGATATAGCGCCTCCCGATATCTCAAGAAGTCGGGCCTGGAAGCTAAACGAAACAGTTTTTTGCACTAAAAATTTGTCGGAATGGTACATACAGGCTGTTTAGGGGCAAAATTAGAAAATTTTTGGACATCGGCCCATATGCACCCAACTGTTGGTACCAAAAATCGATCATAATGGTACATACATACATACATATGTATATAATGTTTAAAAGCAAAATTCGAAAATATTTGCGATCATGTATGAATGTATGTATGTATGTATGTATGTATGTATGTATGTATGTATGTATGTATGTATGTATGTATGTATGTATGTATGTATGTATGTATGTATGTATGTATGTATGTATGTATGTATGTATGTATGTATGTATGTATGTATGTATGTATGTATGTATGTATGTATATATGTATGTATGTATGTATGTATGTGTGTATGTAGATACATTTGTATGTATGTAGGTATGTATGTATCTACATATGTATGTATGCATGCAAGTATGTTAGCATAAACAATTTTTTTGCTTTGGTGTAAAAATGTGTATGTATATATACACGAGCTTGAAAATGAAAGTGATATAAAGAATTGTTGAAAAAAGGGTACGCAATGAAATTCTTTTAAACAATTGCGTCTTCAAATTCATTCACACAAAAAATCATTTTGGGTTTCCCTACGTACTTACATACCCTGCCAGCAAATTGGTAGTCGACTACCAAAATAATTAACTTCACGTTAACTTTTATGGACTAGCTTCAAATTAGCTACAATACAATCGAAACGTAGTGCAGTGTTCACTCAAAATTCAAATACTAACATACACACATACACGGTAAATAACTCTTGAATTAAATTGCCTATTGTCGCATTCGTTTTAAATGTAGCGATGGCTGAATGGGTTAAGGTGGCTGCTCACCAGTCTTGAGGCTTAGTGGTTCGAATCCCACCAGAGGCTAACAAAAAAAAAAAAAAAGTGTGATGAAATTTAATTTAATAAAATATAAGTAACTATTACCACCAAAAAATATAAAATCAGCCTTGATTTGTACATTTTTTTCTGTATGTACTGACTTTGAAGTAGTTAACTTGAAGTTAGTTGAAAAGTAATGCAGCGTCGGACAATTGACTACCTCCTAGGACATCGTAATGTTAAAATAGTCAGTCATCTCCATTGAAAATAATCTAAGTGTCAACCACCACCAGTTGTAAAAAAGTTAGCTTATAATTCATTACTAGTTAACTGAGTTGCCGGCAGGGTATGTACATACACACACACATGTGTATGATGATACGCAACAGATCATCAACAACGTGCACAAGAAAAAAAATAATTTTGTAAAAGCAAGCAATGTAAATATGTATGTATGTATATATGTATGTATATAATCATTGTTTTATGGAACACACTGAAAATATTCAATAATAAAGAATTTATTTTAGAGTTTCTATTATAGATACATACATACATACGTATGCATGTACCCACATACGTAAGTAAATTGAAAAGAAAATCACACTTAATGGAAATGTTTAGCATTATAATTCAAAAATAATGCAATTATATGCAATTTTTTGTTAAATAAATTTTACTATAAAGTTAACTGATAAATAATTAAGAAATACATTTTGCTTTTCTTTATTTCATTGATATTAAAAAGAATTGGTGTCACCCAGTGGTTGAACTTGAGCATATTAGGAATTATTTAAATAAAAGTTTTGCAGCCTGTGTTAAATCCCGGTAGTGGATCTGATATTGAAATTCAGAAAAAATCGGCCCATATATACCCCAGATATAGCGTCTCCCGATATTTCAAGAAATCGGCTTTAAAATCCAAATAAAACAACTTTTCGCACCAAAAATCAATCAGAATGTATGTACCATTGTGAAGGGTATTTAAGATTCGGCCCAGCCGAATATAGCACTCTTACTTGTTTGGTTTATGTTCGTGTTCATTCTCCTGTATTCTTTACCCATGGAGAAAATTGCTCACTTTTTTTTTTGGACTTAGCAATAACTGTTTTATTTTTCTTTGCTTCTTTTCTTTAATATTCTTGGTTTTTAGTTTTCTTTTTTCTTTAGAAATTGTGTATACCTACATATGTATGTACGTAAAGTTTCTTCACTTCTAGAATTTTCGCACTGTACTTTTTTTTCCTTTTAAGTGATTGTAGGTACACTAGAATAGTTTTTTCTTATTCAATCATTTTTTCTCTTTAGCACAATCAATATTTTAATATTAGTTTTGCATAAATGTTTGGTTTAATTTGTGGAAAATTTAATTTATTGAATTAACTTCACTTTTCCCAAATATTTTATATTTTCATTTTTATCAATGTACAGGTTTTTTTTTGTGTGTGGATTGTTTAACAATCCAATACCTGACGGTCGCCATCTAGAATAAAAATGCACGTCTTTCTAGTTTCGTTGTTCGTACTCGACTCCTCGTTCCATTTATTTTCATTCTTCTTATGGCTTCTTATTCTAGTATATTACTTAAATTACATGGTTGATCATTTTGGTAAACTATCAGGGATCGTAAATGTATCCAGGGTTTGGATTCACTATACAGGGCTCCCAATCTTGTTCGGCATTCTTTAATAGTATGGCCCTTATTTTTACAAAATTAACAACCTTTCTGTTTATTTGTGTCCCTTTCACAATGGGGCCCCACCTCTTGCCCATATGTACCGCAGTTTATGCAAAAGGGTGTGTTGAGCCCCCTTTTGCAATTGAGCCTTTCGTGCCCCTCTTTATTGCAGAAGCTGCACGTATATTGAATTTATAGAATATTGCTGATCCCCAAATAGCTCTTCCGCTTCTACTATTATTCTTATTAGGGAGCTTAATTCCCTTCTTGTCCGATGAGTCGGGCTTTAAAAGCCTGATCTCTCAGCCCCTTAATAAAACTTTTTACGGCCTCCGTTTTGAAATGCGCCTCCATTGTATTACGACCTATGCCATTCAGTTTGTATCCCTGTGATTGCTTCATTTAATAAATTTTCTAGTCGTTCACCGAATTTAGCCGCTGGCTTTCTTATACTCTCCCTACAGCTTACAATGAGTTCTCTTATTTTATCCAGACTTTTTCTCTTTAGATATAACTTTTTAATGCCCTTACATAATTCATCTACTGAACTAAAGCTATGTTGGCACAGTTTTCTGTATCTTGATCCTAGTAGCCGCAATTTTAAACATTGGAATAAGTCCTGTGTCAGCTCATTATTTTGTTCTGCCAGCAATTCCTTTTCCACCATTTTACAGACCTGTGTATACCCACAAACTTCGGCTTGTAGATCAGGCCCTTCGGTGCCGAAGAAAGTTGGAACTGTGTTGTTCACTATATTTGCAATCTTTAATAACGTATGCATTTTGTTTCGACTAGTGGATACTGTTTCTGTATTGCGATTCTGTAGCTTTTAACGGTACGATAGTTGTAAGGTTTTCTTTATTTTTCATCGCTTGCAGTAATGATTGTGTATCAATCACAATCACAGCTGTTGTTTTTGTATTGAATATTTTAGAAGATTTTGGGTAGCATCAATGAAGTATCTGCGGCATATAGACATAATTTTTCATATGAAAAACAGCTGTTGTCACTAAGTATTCTTTTTTAACTCTCCTTTATCTGTGTGTGAAACTTTTCAAAAAATTTGAGTTTGTGGTATCTTCCTTTTTTTTTGTAATCCATGTTATTAAAAAAAAATTTTGTTTGTTTTTGAAACTTCATAAATAATATTTTAGAGTCTTTGTTTTTATGAATAAAACTTGTTGTAATTATTATTCTCTGTTACCGTTATTAATTGTTACAAATCTATCTTCAAAATGCAAGTATTAAATGTTATAACTATAATTGTTCAAAACTTTGAAGTTAAAGATATTTTGCTGTCATTACTTTTACTTATTCAGGGTTGTTGCAGAATCCAAGTCAGAATTGTGAATTATCAGAATTGAAAATCAATTCTGATTTGAATTGGTGTCATGAAATCGACTTGGTTTTGCGCTGATTCGAACATAAGCAAAACCCATATTCGAATCAGCTGTTTTGTTTTGATTGTGCTGTTGTTTACATTTTGCAGTAGATTTTCACATGTATTTTGATAAATATATTTTATATATTAAAAAATCTTTAAAAAAATGGTAGAGGCAATATTTGTATATATATTGAATGAGGAATACAACAATGAAAAAGTGAAACGGAAGATTTTAAGGGACTACACCAACCCATTGGAGCTGCCGGAAACAGCGTAAGTATATATAAGTATTTACAAGAATGCCAAAGTTGTTTTAGCTATAATAAATATACAGATTTATTAGCCAATTCCGCTTAAACAAAGAGGCGTTTCAAATGCTGTTGAACATTATCCAAGTTCATTTGCCACCTTCAAACATATCCAGTATTGTTCAGCTAGCTGCGACATTGCGTTTTTTGGCAGAAGGATCATATCAGAAATCAATAGGAAATGATAATTCCGTTTATCTCGGCAGAAGTACGGTGTCAATTGTTTTAAGCAACGTATTAAAGATTTTGCAAAGGCATGTGTGCCCTCAGTGGGTAAAATTAGCAATGGATAACAATGAAAAAGCAAAATGTAGGAACCATTTCTTTACCAAATATAAAATTCCTTCTATAGTTGGCTGTATTGATGGAACGCACATCAAAATTATAAAACCTGCTGTGGATGAGCATTTATTTTTTAATAGAAAGGGGTATTTTAGTATGAATGCCATGATTGTAAGTAGAAACAAATAAGTTTTTTTTTGAAAATAGTTGTTACATATATTTTTCATTTCCAGATCTGTGATAGCGACATGGTAATTCGAGCAGTAGACGCACGCTATCCAGGCTCAAGCCACGATGCTTTCGTTTGGAACATCAGCAAGGCCCGTCAACATTTTCTGACAGAATTTCAGAATAGCGACCGAACGTCAAAATTGTTAGGAGATTGCGGGTACGCTATAGAAGCTTTTTTATTAACTCCATATCGAAATGCAGCATTCAACACAAGGGAGCATAAATTTAATATAGCTCATGCTGCGGCTCGTAACATTATAGAGCGGACAATAGGAGTTCTGAAAAGCCGTTTTCGATGCTTGATGGGTACACTGCATTACAGTCCACAAAAAGTTGTACAAATAGTGAATGTTTGCAGCGCCCTGCATAACATATGCAGAAGTTATAAAATTTCACACGAAGAAGATGAAATTGGTTTTGAATCCGAAGAGCTATCAGAGGACAATGATTTATTGATGCCAGCAGTGTCACTTCAAAGTGAAGGGCAAAGAATAAGAGAAGAAATTGCAAACAGTTTATAAAATAATTTAAATAAATTACAACAAATTATATACTTCTTGAGGTTTTTGTTTTGTAAATTCAATTTAAGGTAACACAGTTCTTTTTGCACTTAGATCAGTCTTATAAGTAGCATAAATATTTATGTAAAATAAGGTACACAAATAATTGTTTTTGAGATCAGTTTTCCTCATTGTTGTTGTTTTGCAAATTAAATTTTAAAAGATCTAATTCCAGTTGTTTTCTTTTTATTTCGTTTTTTTCCTGCATCACTTTCAAAATTCGGGAACTTAAACTCACAACTTCATCTTTTAATTCTTTCACGGAATTTGCCACAGCGTCATTGTATTTTTCTATAGCACGGTATACGCGTTTGATTGAGCTCGACTGTTCTTTTTGAATTGAAATGAGAAGATCGACTTTATCGTTCAGTTCACTTTTTCTTTTACCATATTCATCCAAAAACTTTTCAATTAACGCTGAGACGCTCTCTGGTCTTGCTCTCTTCGGTGTACTACAAATAGCTGGCGTTTTTAATATTCGTTTAGAACTCGTTGGAGTGTCATCATGTAAGGCAAGTTCAGAATCATCCACAGTGCCCAGTGATATTACAGATACACCTTCAACTGTTGTATTTATACCACACATTCGCACAATAGCTTCTTCTGTTGGCGTGAGCTGGAATTTATTGAACAAGCCTCCTCCAGTTGCACGAGACTCTGACCTATTATGTGCTAGCTTCTTTTTTATTTCACTTTTCCATTCCGTCCATATCTGCCCATATAAAATTCTGTTAAGTCTAAAAAAATATTCACACAATTTAAAAATTACTTACCTTTTTCCAACCATTTACATCCTTAGTCGGTGGTCCAGCACTGTTAAGAGATTCAGATAACTCTTTCCAAAGCGATTCTACCACCACCTTATCGCGCTTAGTGTAACCTCCTGCTAGATCCTTATTTTCTTCCATAAATTTTAAAAATATCTCATTTTGTGTATGATTCCTATGTTTTCCCCTATTGGTGATAAAATAATCAGGGTTGTTGTAGAATCTGATTGCTATCAGAATTGAAATCGACACAGAATTAATTTTGGTGTCACAGAAACAGATATTTCTCATTTTTGTGTTCGAATCAGAATTGTGTCAGAACTACGTGTTACAGAATCTGTTTTTATCGTTTTTTTATCAGAAACAATCTGATCAGCGGACAGGTGGCAGATTTGTATGTTTGTTTTAGGCTGGTAAATACAATTTAGCTCACAATGAAAGTAAATTAATTTTTTTTATTTATTAAACTAAATAAGCAAAATTTTCATTATTATTTTATCACCAATAGGGGAAAACATAGAAATCAAACACAAAATGAGATATTTTAAAAGTTTATGGAAGGAATTCTATATTTGGTGAAGAAATGGTTCCTACATCTTCCTTTTTCATTATCATCTATTGTTAGCTTCACCCACTGAGGGCACAAATGGCTTTACAAAACTTTTAGTACGTTGCTTAAGACAATTGACTCCGTACTTCTGGCGAGACAAACGGAACTATCATTTCCTATTGATTTTTGATATGATCCTTCAGCAAAAAAAACGCAATGTCGCAGCTAGCTGAACAATACTGGAAATGTTTGAAGGAGGCAAATGAACTTTGACAAAGTTCAACAGCATTTGAAAAGCCTCTTTGTTTAAACGGAATTGGCTAATAAATCTGTATATTTATTATAGCTAAAAAATCTTTGGCATTCTTGTACATACTATATATATATATATATATATATATATATATATATATATATATATATATATATATATATATATATATATATATATATATATATATATATATATATATATATATATATATATATATATATATATATATATATATTTACGCTGTTTCCGGCAGCTCCAATGGGTTGGTGTAGTCCCTTAAAATCTTCCGTTTCACTTTTTCACTATTGTTTTCCTCAATCAATATATGTATGTATATAAAGCTATTGCCTCTACCATTTTTTTAAAGTTTTTTAATATATAAGAAAATATTTATCAAAATATATGTGAAAATCTACTGTAAAATGTAAACAACAGCACAAACAAAACAGCTGATTCGAATATGAGTTTTACTTATGTTCGAATCAGCGCAAAACCAAGACGATTTCATGACACCAATTCAAATCAGAATTGATTTTCAATTCTGATAATTCACAATTCTGACTTGGATTCTGCAACAACCCTGAATAATTAATATTTCTGCTTATTTAGTTTAATAAATAAAAATATAAATTTACTTACATTGTGAGCCAAATTGTATTTACCAGCCTAAAACAATCATACAAATCTGCCACCTGTCAGCTGATCAGATTATTTCTGATAAAAAAACGATAAAAACAGATTCTGTGACACCTAGTTCTGACACAATTCTGATTCGAACACAAAAATGAGAAATATCTGTTTCTGTGACACCAAAATTAATTCTGTGTCGATTTCAATTCTGATTCCAATAGCAATCAGATTCTGCAACAACCCTGATTATCTTCCTATTATATTATTACTTTTATTATATTATTTGAGTCTTCAATATGTGTTCATGCGCGAGGAAAACCGAAAGTCTCGTGGCTTTAACTAGCTGCCTAAACATATTCAGCACCTTGTTAGTCCCAACGCTCTGCTCCCTAGCACCAGACAATCCGAAGGTAGCGAGTATTTCAACTTTTATCCGATTATCCTGTACTAAAATGCAGAACGCTACAACCCACTTGTTTGGAAACTTTATATATTTTATTATATTGTTTGGATGCACTCTATTCACAAACCGAAGAATTATCAGTTTGTTAATTAAGTGCGTTCCTATCTGGACTTTATTTTCCCTTCCATGCAGAGCAAAACGACTCAAAGGTAGCGAGTATTTCGACTTTTATTGAACCGCTATTACCCTGCACTTTAGGTACATACATAAAGCCCAATCAGTTTCTTATCAGCGCAAAATTCCTCAATTAAAGTAATAAATAAAATTCACTAACTTATGCAGAAAAATTTTTCACGCGGCTCCGGTAGCCATTTGTTATGAATTTGTTAAGGAAATTTCTTATTAATGTTAATGAAATTTCTTATAATGTTTTAATCCTTGCAGGGTCCCGTAGGAATACAGGATTACAACTATAAATTATATTATTAAATCCCTCGATTTCTCCGTAGAGGTCACAGGGATACCCTTAATTGTTTATTTGAAACGACAAGAATTAAATGAGAACACAGATTTTTGTTTTAAGTTCATCAGTTTATTTTCCGAAATTACACTGAACTACACTCGCCCGTTCTGCACGGAGGACTGTGTCATTCGCTGCACTTACTACATTATTTATGGCTTGAGAACAGCCTGCCTCTGATGCTGCTGACTTTGCCCGATTTTCCCCGTACCAATGTTCTGCATTGTCAGCGGTTCCCATAGTTTAGGCTGCTAAATGACACCTACTCAGGTGTTGCAGTACTTGGTCATTGCCGCTGTTGTTGTTGTTCTTATTGTTATCAGTTGGCTGGTAGCAGGTTTGGTTATTGCTGCCGCTGTTGTTGTTACTGTTGTACTTATTTAGCTAGTAGCAGTTTTGATTATTGTTGCTTTTGTTTGTTTTACCTTTTGATGGGTTTTTTTTGCTGCCGCTGCTTAATTTAGGGTGCAGTTGGCAGTTTAGTAAAATTTATTTGTTGGGGAAAAATGTCTCGTAACAAAAAACAAACAGCACAATATTAAGTAAAACAAAAACAATAATAACAAAATTACAACAAAGCGATGTTGTATATAAAATCCCTTTGCAGTGGGACTGCAGAAGCCTGGACGTAGCAGTAAGCGAACATAAAACAAATATTATAAATAATAATGATTGCAGGGCGCTATGTAAACATATTTCACAAACAAATTATAACCCTAACTTCCATGATTTTAAAGTACTAGAGAAAAAAAATATTACAATAAAAGATTCAACACAAAATACACTGAATAATGAACATTAAGGAAGATATTAATTCACGTCCAAAAATAGGCCTTTCAAATGTCTTCTGTCTTCTTCAGCTGTCTATATGCTGCCGACATTTCGTTGATGCTAATCAACTCATCAGTAGGCTCGAAAAATATAAACTTAGTTCATTTATATTAAATTACTTTTTCAGGCTCAAGTTTTCACTACTTTTTAATCAATATCAATTAAGTAAAGAAAAGTAAAATTTATTTGCTAGGTGGACAACCGGCTGTTTCTGGGTAGCAAACACCCTTCATCAGCACCCTATGAACTTTGGACGTGTCAAATTTCACAATTTTGGCACAGCCGCTATAATTCTTTTAGCCATTTTCATTTATGTATTTGTGTTAAATTTGCACATTTTAATTCACTTTAGTTCGGGAGTGATTTGCGGTATTAGCCCTGATTGTACGTGCATACTTACTTTACCAAACGCATGTATTTCAGCAAGTTTCATCCAACTCACGGAGTTAACGGTCCAAAATGATTTTTTAGTGGGCTTAATGCTTTTAATTTTGTAACTTTTTGTCTTTTTTTGCAATTCAGTGGAATATTTTGGTGTAAGTTCTCCAACCGGCGTTACTTTGGATGAATATACAGCAGCAATATTAGAGTTTTTGGAAAATGGTGAGATAACTCTTATATCAGCTGCTCGTGATATACAAGAAGACAAAATTACATTTAAATATCACATACTAAGCGATGAAGTTTGTTTACTCTTCTATAAAATACCACAATCCGGTGAAGGAGCGGAAGCAACAAACACGACATCACTGGCAGGAGCAGCTACAATATCCGATATAGAAAACCAACCACTCGGCATTTTCACTCTAGAAGGAGGTTTGGTTAAATCGATTTATAATTCTGTTTCACGTGTATTTTCATCGCTTACAAATGCTCAGGTATGATAAGTTTTCACTTCCGTATTCAACTGCACTTACTTGATTCAGAGTTACTCTCGGAGAATTTTAAAAAAACTTTCTTAAAGCTCGTTTTAGACAATTACGGTATTCAAACGGTCTCATATTGTGTCATAATGTCAGAAAGTACTAACATTTTATGATAGTTTAAAAAAATTGTTGTTGGGCTGCAAACAAAAATAGTCATAAATTAATAGGACTTCATCGACTGTGTTTAGTGATTCGTCATAAGTTACCAGTATCACAGCGTCACCTAAGAAATATATGTATTAAAATGTATATTTGTTCATAAATATGAGTATATTTCATTTAAAATTTACTTGAATCAGCTATCATAACATCTAATAGGTAATTATCGCACAAACTGGCTATTATTTTAGTTTTTTCACTAATTTTTGTCATTTTGACAAAAATATTTATTTTCTTTTCTTTAACAGCTGATTCATATTTGATATAGCACACTACTTTATGACAGGTTGCTCACAACAGTCATATATTTTCGTGCTATTCTTTTAAGACTTCTGACTTTAGGACGACCCTTTGAATACCGTAAATGTTTCACAAAAATTTTTATTCTTAATTATAATAAAATTCAACAAAGCCATCACGAAGACGTCCATGGCAAAAACAAACATGTTTGCACATATGTATGTATTTTAGCTGTAAATATAAGTGGATCAATATATAAGAACAGTTTCTTTGCTTTTTTGAGTAAAGTCATGCAAATGAGAGTAAAGTTATACTCAGACGGTTGCCAGATCTTGCAATATGGTCAGAAAAATATTCAGAAAATTTCTCTTACTCGAGTGAACTTACATTCTATGTTACAACATTGTCAGTAAAATCATTAAATTAAAACCAAAATGTAAAATTGCACTGTGCTTGAATTTGGAACTTTTTTTTGCCGACAAATGGGGCACCCAGTGACTAAACCTAATTCGGTTACGCTGAATTCAGTGGTGCTATCCGTTTTTCTAGGTTAGCTCGCGTTTTCGAGATTTACCGTTATTTTAAAAATGGAGGAGATTGCACTACATGTATTGAACTAACTAAAAAAATTTTTCGTTTATTAAACTTTAGTAAAAAACCGAAACTCCGCAATAAAATAACCTTTAATCTGATATATAATTCACAAAAAAAAATTTTTTTTTGAACAAAAAAAATTTTTTTTTGAACAAAAAAATTTTTTTTTGCAAATTGTTGAAATTTTGTGACCTTTAAAACTGCATAAAAATGGAAAAATTAAGCTATGCCAATACAATTTCCCGTATATATAAAAAATTATGTTTGAAACAAAACGAGCTTTAAATGGCCAAAATCTGTGGGCAACTTTTGATTTTATTCACAAAAGATGAAAAATTTTAGTTTCAACCTGTTACCAGACAAAGCCTAAAAATTTAAAAAAATATTTTTTTGTTAATTAAAATTTATTTTTTATTTTAAAGTTTATTCTTCTTCCTCCTGAAGATTCCAACATATATCACCTAAAAGGCAATCAAGTTTTTTGCCGCTATACCAATGTTCGAGTCTGGCTGTTACTTGATGAAATCTCTCGCCGTGTTCATCGGACTCGGCTGGTGATTGCTCATTAAATGTACTTTCAGTGACATTCTGACTTTTAATTTTTTGAACGCTTTTAACATATCTTGAATTAAAATGCACCAATTTTCAGACCGATGATTTCCTAAAACGTTTTCAATTACTGCTTTCACACAATTCCAGGTTAATTGTTCGATATCATTCAATGCCATTTCAAATTGTTGGTCCTTCATTAGACGACGAATGTCCGGTCCATTAAGAATGCCTATAATATTAAATATAATATGATATAAACTATAAATTGAATTTAATATAATAGCTAGAGTTCGCACCTTCTTTTACTTTCATGCCGCTTAAACGTGGAAAAATTCGGCGTAATTCGGTAGAAGCAGCACCATCTGGGTTCAATGCTTTTATAAAATTTTTTACAATACCCAGTTTAATGTGAAGTGGAGGAAGCAAAATCTGTTCAATCGGCACAAGTGGAAATTCAATAACATTGTGTCTGTTCAAGCTCACTTTCTCACGTAAAGGCCAATCCCGTTTACTGTAGTGGTCGCCATCAAAGCTGCATACCTCTTAAAAGAGCCACCACTTTCAAATCTGTGCATATTTTCCATTTGTGATTATCATATTTAATTAATTCTATTATTTTTTTCATTGATGCGTAAGTCTCTTTGGTATTTGAGCTTAGTGCTATCGGAATAGGGCTTCTTAAATTCCGCTTTCAAGCTACTTTTTGAAGAATCAATGAATAGGCGCCAATCTGCAGGGTTATATTCATTTTGCATTGTCAGTACCAAGCCCCGGATGTCAACGCAATACGCAAGTGAGTTATTGTCATAAGATTTAAAAAAGGACGTAAAACGACGATGGTGAGATAGCCCCATATATTTGCACATCTGGTTCCAAAATGTTGGCTTGTTTTAAATCTTTTGCTAAGAGGATGCTTTGCCTTTGTGACAATTTTAGGCGTCGTACCATCATATCGAGACGTTCTTGCGATATTTCAATGTGATTACATGGAGTCGTTATATTTGACGGTTGATACAGATACTCCATGGCTTTGAACAGATTGAAAATTTATGAATACTTCTTCTGCTGGTGTTTGTCTATGCGAAACAGGAATTTCGTTAGAATGTGGCAGTGGAAGTTCAGCATAAGTTGTTGCAGTATACGATATGGCACCACTTTTTCTTCTGTTTATGCCCGCTATATGATGTATGCACGCATACCACTCCCCTTCAATATGGATTATTGGATCTCTCCAAATCATTGGAACACTAAATGGAAAGTCGTCTCTGTTTTTCTTCCATTTATTAAAATGGTAAATACACGTTGTACACACTATTGAGGGTGTCCAATTCTTACCACATATCACATTTAAAAAGAAATATGATTCATATAAGTTAATTATTTCTACAGTGATTTTACGACTTGGCATAATTGTGTATTTCCCACACTCATAGCAAAAGTAATTAAACTTGTTGCAGAATTCCATCTAGATATTTTAATATATGTAACTGAATATATTGACAAGAATTTCAAAGACTTCAAATTCAATACCGCCTTTTTAAGACTTATTGCAGAGCAAGCAAGAGCTGAAGATTCGCACTGTGTATGCAAATCAAAAACCGCGCCCTTTTATATGAAAAATTCCCAAATTTTCCTAAAGAAATTTAAAATTGCGTCCTTTTATACCTGCATTAAGATGTAAGTAAATAGAAATTCGCGACTTTTAATACCTACATTTTTCTTAAGCAAATAGTCTACCTAGAACTAGGGATGCCAATCGGGATATCCCGAAATACGGGATTATTCGGGATTAACAAATCCCGAATCTTGGGATTTTTCGGGATTTTGAAATTATACAATACAAAATATATAATACAAACATTTTCTTCAAGTGCACCGCTTGTAATTTTCATGAGTATCTTAAACACCGTGTTAATAAGTCAATTACTGGAACAAAAAATTAACTACTTTTTACGTCATTTGATTTGATGGAATAATTTAAGGTGCTCTTCAAGCGAAGTACAAATTATGCAAAAAGTTTTCATAACACTTTTTTAACATATCTTAATGCTAGATAATTACAAAAAACTTTTTATATGAACATGCAGAAATGTACTTTAATTAACAAGAAAATATTTTGTTCAATTTTTGAGGCTTCGTCTGGTTGAAACGCACAGGTTGAAACTACAATTTTTCATCTTTTGTGAATAAAATCAAAAGTTGCCCACAGATTTTGGTCATTTAAAGCTCGTTTTGTTTCACACATAATTTTTTATATACACGGAAAAATGTATTGCCATAGCTTAATTTTTAAATTTTTTATGCAGTTTTAAAGATCACAAAATTTCAACAATTTGCAAAAAAAAATTTTTGTTTTTTTTTTAAAAAGAATTTTTTTTGTAAAAAAAAATTTTTTTTGATGAATTATATATATATTAAAGGTTATTTTATTGCGGAATTTCGGTTTTTTACTAAAGTTCAATAAACGAAAATTTTTTTATTTTTTACTGTAAATTTTTAATTTTGTTATTGAACTTCTGTGTTGTAATACATTTATATTAAATTACTTTCTCAGGCTTAAGTTCAACCCTTGGTTTATCACTACTTTTTAATTAATATCAGTTAAGTAAAGAAAAGTAAAATTTAGTAGCTAGGTGGACAACCGGCTGTTTCTGGGTAGCAAACACCCTTCATCAGCACCCTATGAACTTTGGACGTGTCAAATTTCACAATTTTGGCACAGCCGCTTTAACCACTCGGCAACCAAAGCTCACGCAATTCTACTTTCTTTTAGTTGGTTCAATACATGTAGTGCAACCTCCTCCATTTTTAAAATAACGGTAAATCTCGAAAACGCGAGCTAACCTAGAAAAACGGATAGCACCACTGAATTCAGCGTACCCGAATTATCTTTATTCACTGGGTGCCCCGTTTGTCGGTTTTTTCAACTAGAACTGTGTTATTAATTAAACTGCTACATTTCAATAGTACTGTCAGTAATCCGACAATCATGCAAACATTCTTTGTTGCCATCGTCGTATTATTGATAGACGTTATCAGGTCATTTAATATTGTAAGGTGCATGAACTTTTGAATATCTAACAATGGTATCATTGTCAGGAAAATATAAGAATACAAATAAAACATGTAGTTATCCTTCTTTTAGTTACATTTAAGAATCCGGTTGTAATTGTTTGTAGTAGAATTCGCAAATAAAATCTCACATTTTGCGACTTTTTGTACTCAATATTAAATTAACACCCAACTTTTACAAGCCGCATAAAAAATTGCACTAAATACCTTCGGCAAGTTCCTCCTAAAGTTTACGCAGTTTGTCCTAAGTATAAAATGTATAACATTTAAGGTGCGTTTAGACTATGCTAATATTTGTGGAAAATCATAAAAATTTTGTTTGTCCTAGTGCAGACACTCGAATTTGTTAGCCTCCAAATATTTATCGACTGTTTGTTGGCTAACAAAAATGTTTGTTTGTGAAGAAAGCTTTGGACAGTGTAAACACTTTCTCAGCACGTCGCAACAAATATTTGGCTCGATATTTTGGCGGAACAAACAGCGACAAATAATTGTAGAAACCTGTTTTGCCAACAGCTATTTTTGACAGTGCTTAACATTTAAAAAATGAAATAAATTGAAATGGCAATACTGGTCAATTCGTTTGACAGATTGGTAAGTAAAAAAACGCGTTTCCGTAATTCTTAATTATAATGCATCATTTGCCAAAAAAACCAAAAGGAAGAAGATGACGCATGACTGGACCGAAGATATTTTGAAATTGATCGGCGAAGTGGAGTGCCATCCTTGCATTTGGAATGCATCAAGTGCTGACTACCTTAATAAACCCATAATAATCGCCGCCACTAGATTCAGCTTTATGTGAAAAACATGAACATATATTTAATGTTAATAAGACAAATATTGTAATCAAATTACCAAGTAATCGAAGTCATTTCAACCCCTGCTCACGAAGTTTTTATGCAGCGAAGGTTCTTCAGAACGCAATTCCTTCAGAAGTTTTTGGCAACATCCTTCCATTTCACGGCGCTGCACCCAAGCTCGAACACACATTCTTCTGGATCTTTTTTATAACCTTTGCCAAAAGGGTATACATACATAGATTTGTCACAAAAGACCAGTTTTCAGGCACCGATTGTGAAGCCACCAAACTCTTTATTGACCTAAATCGTTTCAAAAAATTCCCCTCTGCTTTGGTATTGGAAATAAGCACAATTGGGCTTATAATTACTGAGATATAGACAAAAAACATAGCACACTTTCTTACCACATGTATTGTTTAAAAAAAATACAAAAAGTAAAAAGAGAAAAGCAACCAATCTGAGTCGAACCAGCAAGTGCGGGTTGACGAGCAGCTTACACCACCATTCAGCCACCGCCGCTGGTTGATGATGTTGGCATTTTAGGTGTATAGATGTAGAAATGTACTCTTTTTCTTATAGGTTTGATTTTCATTTAGCTAAACAAACCAGATGCGAAAGTTTGTACAGTTGAACTTTGTCAAAACTATGAAAATCAATAATACACAGAAAAAAAATTATTGTGCATATGAGAACTTCCTGATATCAATATGTATAAAATAGGATTGCTATGAATCTTAAGGAAATTGTACAACATTATTATTTAAAATTGGTTCCAGCAGTGATTTTGTTAAAAAAATTCCACTTTGCTAACACAAACTAACACTTCGTGATACAAATACTACACCTGATTAACTTTCATTACATTTATAACATGATAGATCATTTATTTTCTCTTTGTTTTCCTTTGTAATGGGAAGTTTGATACAATTTTCTTTTAAGCAAATGCTAAAGCAATTCGTGTATTGTTGGAAGGCAGAATGAATAATCACGTTTAAATAGCTGTCGTTGCAAATAGCGATGGTAGAATGCACAATCTCATTGAATTATTAACTACACATTTTAACGGGCCAAAACTTATAATCGGTTATCCTTATAACACTTTTTGTTCAAAACATTCAAAATTCAGTACAAAACATTCAAAATACAACATTAAGAGTCACCCTGTTGCCAGCCATACTTATGAAACTAACTTTGTTCTTTTCTCTCTGATAACGTCGCGCAAGAGTAAAGCAGGCGAAAAGAAAACTTTTATAAAATTCCGTAAATTCCAATAAATCATATTGAAATGTAGGCCTTTAAATTGAGAAAACGCGGGTTATGCGTTCTTTTCTTTTTTTGGTGACACTGCATGGCAAAGGCGCTGTTGTCCCTAGCGGAAAATATTAAGTTTTAACGCAGTCACATTCACAGTGACGTATTTGAAAAGCAAAACCAGTTATAGAAAATTAAAGTGACAATCAGACTTTTATTACCGGCTGGGAAAAGAAACTGCGTGAGGACCAGTTTCGCTCACTACGAGCCACAGGCTGAATTTGTTTGGGCCTTAGATTAAATTTCCTAACCCACACCGGCCTCAGAAGCGTGCCCACGTGTCCTTTTGTTTTTCAAAGCAGTTTACAAATTCCAACAGGAATTTAAGACCCCACCCTGGCAGAGAAGTTATCTTCGGCCAAAAATAGCCAGCGTAAGTTACCAGTCTTACGGTCCTACCTGATGCTTGGTTGTGGCGTATGCATCTTGAAACATTCGGCAGAAATACACACGCAATTGTATATTCATGTATACGTACATGAATATACAATTGTACATCCGTGCATATGCTCATTTACAATTGAGGCGGTGCCGTCTCTGGAAACTTATTTCTTAAGAAAAAAATCGAAAATCAAAGTATCTCGCAAAAGGGTTAAATCAAACTTCATTATAGGCTGTATAGAATATTTAATTTTTTTTTTTTAAATATCGCTTCGATTGCAACAAAAGAGTCATCAGATTTGATCAGCATTTCGGTGTAGCAATACAAAGATTTTTGGGAAAACTAAAGGGAAAGCATTCCAGATTGATAAGTTTTAACATCTCCACAAACTGCAGCTTTGAAGGCCTTCACAGTGCACAGGTAAGTACTATTTAACTTGATTATTATTTGGAAGCTAAGTCAGGATTTTGTGACGGTTTAATTCGTTTGCCTGTACGTAGGTACATATGCAACCAATAGCATAACGATTTGTAATACACCACCAAAACTTGTGAACGGTAGTAATTTGAGCACTAATATCGGAGTTCTTGCTTCTAATAAATCTATTAAGCACCTTCACCGTCACCGTCACAGACTCCTAGAACTTTACCCTTTGCTTGTTTTTTTTTAAATCTTTGTCCATAAAACGGTGTTGGATCGCACTTGCACCAGAAAAACAAAAAAAGAGATTCACAGTTGGTGCTGCAGGCATGCCTACGTACGTGTGTATGTAAGTATTTAAGAGTGTCTGTGCATTTCTTTTGGTAAAAGCAACGATTTCGTTTTGCTTCAAGTACTTACAATATAATTTACTCTCAGTTTATCACTGTTTGTGAACACGTTCAAACGTGTTTTTGGTACGCGCTGTTTGACTATCGAGTAGCGGTGATAAATAATATCAACAGAACTTCCCGTTACATCATAAAAAAAAAAACAACAAGCTATAAAACAAAACTTACTGTACTAGTGAGAAGAAAGAATAAAAAAAGAGAATACAAACAACAGACACTTTGATATACTTAATTGCAGTCTACTAACTTTTAATTTAAGTAAATATATACTTGTATAATAATAACTAATTAGAAACTGATAACCTGTTTCACATGGGTGATCCACCGGATCGCTTGAGCCCCCAGAATCAACCATTATTTACCACAGTAGCATTGAATTAAAGATTCCTTCAAATGGCTATCTACTTATGAGTAGAATAAATAACACTAGTGTGGAGCCCGTTGCGTACAAATAAAAATGCACTTCTTTGCTGTTAAGTAGTTGAGTGAAGACTGCCCGCTTTATTCTATTTCTCTTAAGTCTATCTCAAACATGATTCGTTAAATAAGTACATAGTTGCATCGTTCTTACAAGTATTACACAGGGTTGTTGAGGGTGCTTTTATTAGGGTAGTACATTCACTACACCTCCCTTTTTTTCCTAAAAAGCAAGAAGCATATTCGTTAAATAAGTACATAGTTGCATCGTTCTTACAAGTATTACACAGGGTTGTTGAGGGTGCTTTTATTAGGGTAGTACATTCACTACACCTCCCTTTTTTTCCTAAAAAGCAAGAAGCATATTTAAATTTTATTACCCTGAAATATACATATGCGTTTTTGTTTTTGCTTAAAGTTAATTAACATATATTTTATCCAGATAGAATGCAATATATACAAATGGATTATTAATCATCATTAGCTGCTGCTGGAGATTCTTTCCCCTCTTAATTTTTAATGATATCTTTTATTTTACATCTCAGTTTTTTCAAAAGTTTCTTTACATTACAAGATTTTTTTTTTTTTACTTTATTTTCTACACAACAATTTCAGCGTCTTTAAATAAATTCTTCAAAAAAAGTTTTTTTTTCTAAAAGACATTTTTTTGTTACTTTGTTTTGATTCTCAATATTTTATTTTATGTTAACATTTTCGCACTCTGTTTTTGTGGACCATTTTTCCTTTTTTCGTTATTTTATCATATACATTAACATTACAATTGTCGATTCCTTTCACTATGAATGGACCCTCATAGATACTTTTAAATTTGTCATATGGTTGTTTTTCCACTAATACTTTATCGTTGATTCCCAACGTTAAAGGCTTAGCATTCTTGTCGTAAAGGGTCTTGTTTCGTAATTTATTTTTTTCTAATAATTCTCTGGTTACATGATGAGTTTTCTGTAACCTGTATTTTACTTCTTTGCTATAGTTTTCGATGTTATAAATTGGATCAATTGTTTTCTTACTTATTTCTGTAGGCAGTGTTGGCGATTTCCCAAAAACCAGTTCAAAGGGAGTAAATTTATTGTCATATGAAGTATTTGTTGTGGTATTATGTACAAAAGTGAAGTATCGCAAATATGTGTCCCAATCATTCATATATTCGTTTACATACGCCCTGATATACTCGTTAAAAACCCTGTGATTACGCTCTACCCTGCCCACCGTCTCGTGATGCCTCCTCAACATTATGAGCTTACAATTCCAAACTTATTACAACAGAACAAATGCTTAGGTTTAGGAACAGGCTTTGTAAGAACATCAGCTACCATTTTATCTGTAGACAAATACTTCAGTTCTACAATATTTTGTTCAACTGCATCTTTTATGTAGTGATACTTATAGTGAATATGTTTAGTACGAGAGTGATTTGAACCAAATTCTGCCATTCTCTGTGCACTTTGTGAATCTGTATGAATTACCACAGGACTATGACCTATGTACCCAAGTTCTTCCAAAACATAACTCAAGTATGCAGCTTCTTTACTTGCTTCCGTTAAAGCCACATATTCTGCCTCTGCACTGGATGTTGCTACGACCTTTTGCTTCTTTGACTCCCAAGAAATAAGACCGCCTGCGAGTACAAAACAAAAACCTGATTGTGATTTTCTAGTATTAACATCTTGAGCCCAATTTGCATCACAAAAACCAGTAAGTGGTAAACTGTTTTTCTTTTATGTCAACTTAGCGTTTTTCGTATAATTTAAGTATTTAATTATATGAAATGCTGAGTTCAAATGCTGTTTACGAGGGTCTTTAGAAAATTGCGACAACATATTTACAGCACAAGTTATATCTGGTCTGCTGTACAATGATAGATAAAGCAAAGATCCAATAATTTCTTGATAAAACTTTTCATTTACTTTCTCTGCTTCCCCCAGAATTGTTGGTTCTTTCTCTAATTTAATACCTGGTTGCATTGGAATTTTCACAGGTTTGCAGTTCTCTAATTCATATTTCTTTACCAAATTACATATATATCCTGGCTGCGAAATTGATATTTCTCCAGGCTTTACATTGACTTCGAGCCCTATACAATGCCTTGGAACACCCATATCGTGTATATCAAAGTTTTCTTTCAATTTAGACACGAATTTTTCCGTTAAACTGTTGTCGTTTGATGCAATTATAATATCGTCAACATATAATGCGATTAGAAATGTTTGCCCATCTTTATTGTGATAATATAAACATTGATCATACTTTGATTGTTTTAAGCCAAAGTCTTTAATAATAGAATCAATTCTTTTGAACCATTGCCTTCCAGCTTGCTTAAGACCGTATATCGCTTTGTTCAACTTACAAACTTTTTCTTTTGATGATTCGTCAACAAATCCTTCTGGTTGTGCCATATATATATCTTCTTCCAAGTTTCCATTCAGGAAAGCAGTGGAAACATCTAACTGGCGTAAGTTTAAGTTATTTTCAACAGCTAGAGCGTACAACAGCCTTAGTGATGTTTGACGAACTACTGGGGCAAAAGTGTCTACATAATCTAATCCAAATTTTTGAGAATATCCCTTTGCTACTAATCTTGCTTTAAGTTTTTCAATACTTCCATCAGGCAAGATTTTTGACTTAAATACCCATTTACACCCTACAGTTTTAGGTCCCTTTGGTAGGTCTGTCAAAATCCACGTGTTGTTTTTAACTAATGACTTGTACTTCCATTGCTTTGCCCCAATCTTTTGCATGATCGGACAATTTTGCTTCAGATACTGTTTTAGGGTCATTTATACTCTCTTTTGCTGCTTGCGTTATCTCTTTATTCTTCCGTGGTCTCAATCGACTTTTAATTGAATCAATAAAACTTTCATTTGGTGCTGCTGTCTGATTATTATTTTCAGAAATTTGTCTATTTATCTCATCTTTATTAGTATCAACTGTCACTTCTATCGGATCATATGCATTACTTTCATCTATTTGTTGCTGTACCACTTCGTTTGGCCAAAATTCATAAAAATTTGAATTTTCATTCCCTTTTGTAGAACTGTACATCTTTGTTTCCACAAATCTTACATCTCTACTTATAACAATTTGCTTTGTTCCCGCTTTCCACAACCTATAAGCTTTAGATTCTTCTGAGTAGCCCACAAGGATGTGTTCATTGCTTCTAGCATCCCACTTCGATCTTTTGGATGTCTTATCTAATACAAATGAAACACAACCAATGTTTCTTAAGTGTTTTATAACAGGTTTTCTGCCTGTCCATAGCTCTTCAGGAGTTTTAGTACCATTTAGCTTTGTCGGACAACGATTTCTAATATAAGCAGATGTATATACCAGCTCGGACCACAGACATTCAGGTAACCCTGATTCTAACAATAGACAACGCGCCATTTCTACTAGTGTTCTATTCATTCTTTCAGCGACTCCATTCTGCTGTGGTGTGTAAGTTGTTGTCAACTGCCTTCTAATTCCATTTTCTTTTAGGAATTTCGTAAAATTCTCACCAACTAACTCCGCTCCATTATCACTTCGTAGCATTTTTATTTTTCTTCCTGTTTGCCTTTCTACCATTTTCTTGAATTCG
This sequence comes from Sturmia bella, assembly GCA_963662145.1. Classification (NCBI taxonomy): domain Eukaryota; kingdom Metazoa; phylum Arthropoda; class Insecta; order Diptera; family Tachinidae; genus Sturmia; species Sturmia bella. The sequence goes on along the minus strand of OY759171.1, from coordinate 38,958,990 downwards.
ATGAATTTTTCTAAATATTGGCTCTTTCGTTTTATGAAATAAACGAAAACTTTTCGAGAAAAATCATCTATAAATGTAGCGAAATATAAACTGCCTCCGAGTGATTCAGTCCTCATCGGACCACATAGATCGGTATGAATAAGAGCCAGCGTTTCAGAAGTTGATTTTTCAGTTTTGTGGGGAAAAGGCATACGTGTTTGCTTTCCTCGAATACATGAAATGCAATCAGTTTCAATATCTTTGATTTTAGGCAATCCAGCTACCATTTCACTATTTTTTAGTTTTTTCATTTGATGTAAGTTAATGTGGCCGTATCTTTTATGCCATAGTTCTGTTTCAGAATAATTAAGCTGTTCTTTTAAATGTGTTACATTTTGTATTTCTTGAAAAAATTTTACAAAATAAAGATTTTCCGACTTATAGCCATGCATAATTTCTCTTCCCTCTTGGTATACAACTACATTTACTCCTTTCATTACGACTGTTCAACCATTATCTGTCAATTTACTGATGGAAATAAGATTGCACTTCAAATCTGGGACAAACAACGTATTACAAAGGCTTAGTTTCTGTTTTCTGCCATTAACATGTACAATTATTTTTACTTTGCCAATACCTCTAATTGTAAGTTCTTTATTATCAGCTAACCTGACTTTTCCATAGCATTTAGAATCTATACATTCAAACATTGATCTTTGTGTGCACATATGTGATGAAGCACCGCTATCAATAATCCAAGTATCTTGCGAACTAGCTGAAAAATTTGTTTCCATCATCGTTACAGAGACCTCTTTCAAAATTTGACTTTTAATATTTTGCTCAACATATCTAGCAGTTTCAACAAAAACCCTACAATTTTTTGCTTTATGACCATTTCTTCCACATCGGAAACACTTATAGATAAATTTATTTTGTGACATACCATCTTCCAGAATTTTTGTGTTTACCATTTGCCATTTTTTTATTAAATTTAGCTTTGAACGCAGAACTACTAACATCAAGATCTTCTTTGTCACCAATCTCAAGCAACCTTGATTTCAAAATAGAGACTTTTGGAAATTCATTTGCTGTATCCACGGCAGCTTTAATAGCGGAAAAACGTTCAGGCAAAGCATCCAGCATAACAACAACAACAAGATCTTCATCAACTTTGATTCCCATTTCAGTAAAATATGAGATACATACATCAAAATCGATCAAAAATTGTGATATAGACTGATTCTCCGACATTTTCATATTGAGCAACTTGCGATAACATTCAATCTTCCTTCTTACAGACTTGCGATCAAAAATTTCTTGTAGATATTTCCAGATCTCTTGCGATCTTTTCATATTTTTTACCATCGTTACGATATTTGCTTCAATTGCCATCAAAATTTCGGCTCTTGCATCCATATCCTTGTCTAGGTATTGTTGAAGAGTCTGCATATTCCGTTCATGCTCACAAATTTGCGGTTGACTTGCGTCTTCTGGCAGCTCACTTATAATTATGGGTTTTTCCTTTCCCAACACAATGTTCAGCAGCCTGCTCTTGTGCAACACCGCCTCCATTTGAGCCTTCCACGTTCCATAGTTTGTACCATTCAGCAATGGAATCCGCCCTCCTACAGAGTTCATGGCTCTTGATAATTCTCCTTGAACGTTTCCTTTTTTTTAAATTAAAAATATGACTTCAACGTATCCTTTTTATTATTTCCTTATGGGATCTGGGCCCATAACCTATTGTAATTAAAACAGCGTTATGATTTTATAAAAAAGGTATAATAACATTTAAAGGTTTATTTGAAGTGAAGGAAAAAACAATTATTCAAAAACATATTAAACAATAAAAACTTGATTGAACTCATTATGTTGAATACAAAGTATTTTAAAACATTTAACAACAAGTAAATAACAACAATCACAGATCAGAGTAAGCGCATATTTATTACCGTAATTTGATTCAGGTAATGGACCAATTGTGTCCAGAACAATGATGTCAAAAGCTTCTTGTGGTGTTGGTGTTAATGCTAATTTTTCTTTATTTCCAGGTCTAACTTTGTTTACATTACATTTTTCACAGTGTTTCACGAAATTTGCAATATCTTTGGTCATATTTTTCCAATAAAATTTTGTTCTAAGTTTAGCATAAAGTTTCTTTCGTCCACAATGTCCTCCTAAGATCTGATCATTGTTCATTAAATATTTTTTTTGGTTTTCTTCAAATACTTGTTCAATGGGACTAGTCAAGACAATTTCTATCTCCTGTAGTACTTTTATGCCTTGGTCCTTTAAATTTTGGACACTACAAATTGTGAAAAACAAATCGTCTTTTGCCCATTCTATCTTTAGAATATTCGCCTTGACGGCTGCTTTTTCAAGCCTCAAAAGCATTTTACCTAAGTCTAATGTTTTGTTATCAAGTTGAATATCCACAGATAGTGTCACTTTAAATTTTTTGAAAATATTTATACGCAATTTTGATAGTTCTTCGTTTAGGTAGAAGAGCTCAGTTTTTACTTTTGGAGTTTTTGTTGAAAACTCATGAGAAAATTTATCGTAAATAGGAATTTTTTGTACGCTCTCAGTTTCAACGCTCGAGAGCTTTTGTGCTGGCTTTACCATTGCTCTAGTTGTTACGGCTAAGATTTGCTTCTCAGGAGTTTTCAAATCATTAATTGACATACGCGAAAGAGTATCTGCTGCTACATTATCCTTGCCTTTTATATGTTCTATTACGAAATTATATTCCGACAGTTCTAATTTAATTTTTGTCAATTTAGACGAAGGGTCTTTAATGTTAAAGAGGTACACTAAGGGTCGGTGATCTGACCTGACTATAAACTCTGTACCATAGACGTATGGCCTGAATTGCTTAATGGCAAAATGAATAGCTAGGAGTTCTTGTTCAATAGTAGGTTTCTTTTGCTCTGCATCGTTAAAAGACTTTGATGCAAAATAGATCGGTAAATCACATCCATTAAAATCCTGACTTAATACTGCTCCGCAGCCTATCTTCGACGCATCGACTGTGATTATAAACTGTTTGGAAAAGTCTGGATACTGCAACAATTTCGGAGATTTCAAACTTGATTTTAAGCTTTCAAAAGATTTTTGACATTAACTGTCCCAAATAAAGTGCACATTCTTACGTGTAATATAGTTAAGGGGTGCTGCCACAGAAGCGAAATTTGCAATAAATCTTCTATAATAGTTTGCAAACGCGACGAACCTCCTAACCGCATCTTTATCGGTTGGTACAGGGTAATTCTCAATGCTATTGATTTTTGACTCGTCTGGTAATAGTCCCTTAGAGGTGCATTTATGACCTAGAAAAGTTACCTCAGGTCTAAAAAAGTTGCACTTGTGAGGGTTTATTTTAAGGTTATATTTCCTAAAAATGTCAAAAACTTCAGATAGGTTCTTAAGATGATGTTTGGTACTACAACCCGTGACAATAATGTCGTCAACATATAAGAATGCTTGATTGGGGGACAAACCAGAAAATGCTATCGACATCATGCGGGAAAAGGAATTAGGGGCAATGTTGAGCCCAAACGGTAAAACTTTCCATCGAAAGGAACCCGTGCTAGTGCTAAACGAGGTGACGTCTCTAGAGTTTGAATGAAGAGGAATTTGGTGAAATCCCGAATACAAATCTAATATTGAAAAATGTTTTGCTCGTCCCAGGTTATCTAAGATGTCATCCATCCTTGGAAGAGGAAATTTGTCCGCTATCAATTTTTTGTTAACCCCTCTGTAATCTACGCACATTCTAAAAGATTTCTGACCATTGACGCTTTTTTTGGCACCAGAATTAACGGGCTATTATAATTCGCTCGGCTGGGCTCAATCAAGTCGTTTTTCAACAATCTCTTTACCTGAGCATCTATTTCCTGTTTTTGAGAGTGGGGCGTTCTATAATTTTTTATATACACTGGAGAATTGTCAATTAATCTCAATTTTTGTTCATAAAAGTTGTTCACTGTCATTTTATCATCTTTAAGCTGAAAAATATCTGTATAACTTTCACACAGAGGCATTAGCTGTTCCTCTACTTCTGCTGGCATTTGTTTTTTCAATAATTGTTTTAGTTCTTCGATACGCTTGGTGTTCGACTTGATCTCTTCAATTGTATACACGTTGTAATGACTGAGTTTTTCGGATTTTATGTTCGCGTTTCCTATGCATTTAAATTCGTTCGTAACGTTAACGATTCGCAGAAGCGGAGATTTCGGGTCTACAATACATTTACTAGTAAATACTCCTTCAGCAAGTTCCTGCGTGTCTACAAAAACTGGTTCTTGAAAGTCTTGTAATTTAAATAGTCGAAACACCTCGCATCTTGGCGGAACTATACAATTATTTTCTGTAGTACCATGTCTCATCGGAATTTCTATGCTTGTACCTAGTGTGGAAGTAGACTGAGTTGTCACACCCGTAATGTTAATGATTTCGTTACGATTTACAACAGCACAAGATTTTAGACAGGAGACTTTTATAAGGGAAATGTCGGCTTGTGAGTCGACTAAAAAGCCAATACATCCATTTGTTTCTGTGCAATGTAAGTTTATGTAGTCTGAAAAATTTAAATTTAGGCTATAAATATTTTTGGTTAACAATTGTGTTCTGATTCCCCCAGCATTTCTGGCTGAGGGTCCTCTGCGTTTAAATGCAAAGTTCTAGCATTCCTATTTGAATCACTTCTGCTATAGCTTTGATTAAAACGGTTTCTACCACGATTGTTGGAGAAATTGTTACGATTTTGATTATTATACTGGTGATTATTGATATTACCACGGAAATTATTAAAAGTTCTTGTAGAGTTCCTAATTCGTCTGTACGTACTGCCGCGATTGTAGTTATTGCTTGATCCGTTTTGTGGATTCCTGAAAAAAAAGTTATTGGAATTGTTCCTACGTGACTCGAAAGCTAGAACCTGTTGTTCCCTTGCTTCGTTTGCTTGTTCTACGACTAATTTAGCGACTACGTCTCTTGGGTCCGTAAAGGCAGTGGACGCTAAAATCGATTTCACTAGGGTCGATCTGGCATTCAGCCGACACATGCTGACAGTTTGTTCAACTGCCATTTCGTGTGCTTTTACCTTCGTTATACCTTCCATAACGAGTGATCTCTCCAAAGCATCTGCCAGATCCTCAGCTTGTTTAGCGAACTCTGAATAGTCATTGTTTCGTATTTGTAACGCAGCGATTTTTTCTGTAACTATTTTAGAGTTCTCCGTGTTTATCTTTGTTCTTAGTGCAGATTTTATGTCCTCTATTGTACTTATATTTTCGGGCAAAGCTTCGCGCGCATTCCCTTCTAACTTTGACTTTACAAATGAAATAAAGGTAGGGTTGAGACTTGCGTCTGCCAAGTCTTGAACCAACTCAATTTTGTCTATAAAAGACTCTAACGCAAGTGGGTTACCATTATAGTTTTCCCTAAAAATATTAGAGCACATATTGACAAATGTCTTTTTCTGGTCTAAGGTGGCCATTTCTATTAATGTTGTTGGTGCTGTAGTTCGATTGCTTGAAATTGTTTTCCCCTCAAGTTCCTGTTTAGATATGCTTACTTTTTCTGTTTCTGTGTCTTGATCACTGTCACTACTTTCCTCTAAAGTTTCCTCCTCCGATTCGGAATCAATAACTATTGTTTTATCTATCAGTTCAAACGCTAAAATATCTTCCGGAACTTTAATATCGCAACTTAGTTTCCCAAAGCATCTAATTAAAATTTCTCTACAGCGTTTTATTTTGTTATATATTTCAGAAGGAATCGGTGATTCAATTGCACATATCTTTGCATATGATAAAATGTTATTGTATGTTCCAATGAGTGATTCTATGTATTCATTAATTTTTGCTTGATTTTTGGAAAGGGGTCTATTCTGCAAAATTCTCTTCTTTACTTTATAAAAATTTGAAAGTAATTCGGTAAAACGTTCTTGGTCAAATGTTGACATAAGTTTTATTTCACTTAACAAAAAAATATGTATCTAAGAAAATATAATTGTTTTTTATTTTTTTTTTTTTTTTTTGCTTTGCGAATTATGTAAATTACTTCAAAATTATGTAACTCAAAAATGTAAGAGAAAAAATGTTTCCCCACTTCAAATATAATCAATGAAAAGTTTTTCTTTTTCTCTTTATATATGACTTGATTTGTTCCTCTTCTTCCTAACGCTATTAGAAAAACATTAGAATATTTTGGATTCTCATGTTATTAGCAAATTATTGTTACAATTCTTATTATTTTCTTTTTTTTTTTGTTTTTCTTTTTTTTTTTGTTTTTATTTCATGTTTCTTTGTTTGTTTATTATATATGTAAAACAATAGCGTGATTCTAAAATATTTGTATATAAAATGTACTGAAAATAACGTTTGTTTTTCTTAAAAATTAGATTTCAATACTGTAAATACTTTTTTCTTTTATCCTTGTGCATTTAGACGCTAGTACAATTAGTTATGACAAAAAAAAAATATTAATTAGATTTGTCGGTTCAGCGAATAATTGTACTTCAATAGGTACATTTAATCGTATGCTAGGTAGGTACTTCTTGAATATAATATATTGAACATAATTGAAAATTGCATATAATAATATTAAATAGACATTTTAGACTAAAAATCCAGAAAGGCTGTTGCAATATATGGTTTCTGTATATTTCTTCTTGAATATTTTGTTGTTTTTCTCATTATTATCCTTCCGATTTATTGTTCTGTTCACCTTGAACTTTCGTGCATTTTTATTTCTTGCTATTATGTTTTTTGTACATCATTGTAATGCTTACGTTTTTGTGTTGATGAAGTGTCTTGCATTCGGTTAAAAATTAAGTTTGTTATGTTTGTATTATTTCTCATAAAAATTTTGTTTTTGTAACTTTTATAAATTTTAAGTTTATTTTGTTTTCTTTTTATTTTGATTGTTTTGTTTTACCTTTCGTTATTTTTATTCCGTCACAGTTCATCTTACGTTAATTTTTCGTTCACGTTGATTTTGTTAAATTATTTATATTTTCTTGCCTGTTGGTTTTCTCTATCAATATTTTCATCACTGTATTTTGCACTTTAGTATTCGTATTTTGTTGGTATCTTATTTCGTTGTTCATATTCCTTAGGTTTTTGTTTTTTCAAATAATTATTGATTGACTTCATTTGATATTTTCCGTATGATTTCTCTTTCCTCATGAAATTTATTTACATACGTAATTTTGTTTTATATAATTCTTGTTTCTGTTGAAATGTTATTGTTAATTAGTTTTAAGTTTATTACTATTTCGTTTAAAGTTCACTTGTCTTTTCTCTCGTGTAGCCAGGTATATTGGAAAATGATAATTTCGTATCTGCTTTTAAGTGCCGTTGTTCGAAGTACTTTTTTCTTCACTCTCCAGCAGAGAGTCGGGTATAAGATATGCGGAATGTAAAAAAAAAAAAATTTTCACCAATTTTATGTACCTATTGTGGCAACGGTAAATATATAACGGTGAAGCAGATACCTATAGGCATACAAATATATTAATGAGAAAAAGAATGTTGGAATTTTTGATACTATTCTTGTGGTTTCACTAAGTTAAACATATTTATTTAGGTGTAATTTTTATTCATTGTTTTTACGAACTTTAACACTTATTTTGTACATGCAAATTCTTGACACCATGGTCGCCATGTGGAGCCCGTTGCGTACAAATAAAAATGCACTTCTTTGCTGTTAAGTAGTTGAGTGAAGAATGCCCGCTTTATTATATTTCTCTTAAGTCTATCTCAAACATGATTCGTTAAATATGTACATAGTTGCATCGTTCTTACAAGTATTACACAGGGTTGTATGAGGGTGCTTTTATTAGGGTAGTACATTCACTACACTAGGAACGAAAACAATTCGGTAAAGGAAACTAGTGTTAATTTAACTAATGTTTCGCCGTTCCTAATAAAGAAAGTCATTGATGCAGTGTGTGGAAATGAAGTCGGTCTTTGTAAGAAAATACGAGATGGTAGCTTTTAATTAAAACTAAAAATCACTTACAAGCAAAGAAGTTGATAACATTAACTTCTCTCTCACCAACCATTCAAGTTGAAGTAAAGGAACATACGAATCTCAATTTCTCGAAGGGTGTCATATACTCTAATGACCTACGTGGAATGGATGAAAAGGAAATTCTGGATGAATTAAGAAATCAGAATGTAACTGAGGTTAAAAAGATATTAAAGAAATGTGGCAAAGATCTTATTGAAACTGGATTAATAATTATTACACTTGCTACTCTCAATTTACCAGAGAACATAAATATTGGTTACGAAAAAGTTAAACTCCGTCCTTATATTCCATATCCATTGAGATGTCGTAAATGTCTTCAGTTCGGTCATACACTCAACTCATGCGTGAACAACAAACTATGCCCTAATTGCTCTCTTAATTATCATTGTGGAGAAGATGACGAAATTTGTAACAATCCAATAACTTGCATAAATGGCAAAAACAACAACTATAAAAACAATAGACACAGTGCAGTGGATAAGAACTACCCTGTATTTTTAAGAGAAAAGGAGATCCAAGCCATAATCACTTTGGAAAAAGTAGATAGAAAAAAAGCTGTAGAAAAATACAAAGAACGTCACCAGAATGAACAAGCAATACTCTCTGATATAGTAAAATCTACAACAACAGCGACATTAACCAACATGTTATCAGCCTCAACAACCGTTAAACCAAATACTCTTAACACACCTCCAAGAGAAATATTGGAATACAGTGATAATGAGAATCCATCATGTTCAAAAAATTCATCTTCATTTACTTCACAAACGAAAACAAAATCGATTACGATTCTACCAAAAAATATATCCAATAAAAGCAAGCAAGTATTAAAAAGGAAAAATATTAAGAATGTTGGAAACTTAAAAAAACAACAAAAGCCTACAACTAACACTGAAGATATCGACTCAGCAGAATCAATGTCACAGGACAATGAGTAATAAAATTTTAAATTATCTATGATGCAGTTGAATATTTTACAATGGAACATAAGAGGTTACACCATATATTATAATGAATTGCGAGTTATGATGAAAAGATATAACATAAAAATTGTCTCTATTCAAGAATCCCATATAGTGAATACTACTAATATTCCAATTCCGAACAACTTTACTCTTTGCAATTATAACAAAACAAACTCATTTGGTGGTGCCGCGTTATTAATTCACAATTCTATTCAACATAAACAATTACAATTGAACGGTGTCTTCGATGCGATAGGCTTGGAAGTAGATTCCAAAATCAAATTCAATATTGTATCAACTTATATATCCCCGAATATTCGTCTTAATTACATTAACATTCAAAATGTTATTGGTAATCTTAATACCCCTTCTCTTATAACAGGTGACTTTAATGGCTGGCATTGTAATTGGGGATCTAGTAAAAATAACAAAAGGGGAACATTAATAGACAAATTTATTACAAACAATAATTTCGTATTACTTAATGATAAATCCCCAACACATTTTTCTACGCAGGATACCTTAACACATGTAGATCTTACCTTTTGCTCTCCTGAACTATCTATACATTGTGATTGGAATATAGAAAACGATCTGTGTGGAAGTGACCACTTCCCAATTATAATTTCCTTATTCAAAAACAATCATAACTCAACCCTATTAATTAGACCTCATTTCATCTTTGATAGAGCTAACTGGAATTCCTACAAGGAATATTGCGTCTCTCTGGAATCAAGTAGGCCAACTCAAATAAACGTTAATAAGGAAGCGGCGAACATAAGGAAAATTCTTATAGAATCAGCCAGCAAAACTATTCCACAAACAAAACCATCTAAAAGAAATATTTCGGTCCCCTGGTGGAACAAAAATCTAACACAGTTGAAAAAGGAAAAAAATAGGTTATGGTATATTTTCCGAAACAATATTAGCAATGACAATAAAATAAAATACAAAAGGGCAAATGCAATATTCAAAAGGGAGATTAGAGCTGCTAAAGGTAAATCTCTCTATGACTTTACATCTGAAATTGGCCCCTGTACACCTATGAAGAAAATATGGAGTTTTTTTTTTTTTTTTTTTTTTTTTTTTTTTTTTTTTTTTTTTTGACGGTGAGGTAGGGTTTAAAATGCCTTCGCACTTACAGTGACCGTCGTCACTTGCATTGTGTGGTGTATCCACTAAAAAACTCCCTCCTCTTTTCTGGGGTGATCCTTCCCGGGACCGCTATCTGCATTACTTCGGGAAGGCCCAGATCTACGTCCTCCAGGACTCTTCTCTATTTACCCACGTCTGGGCCCGTCATTTTGCTCATTCTGCTGGGCTGCATCGAGATCGACCTTCTTCCGTTTTAGAATTAGCTCCACGTAATGTCTCACAGCATTCCAGCTGTTCTCACTTTCCAGCATTTTGCCAACTATGTTATCGGGTCCAAAGTCGCCAACCTGAGACCTCAGTGAATCACGTTCTGTCTGCCACCTTGTGCAGCTGAAAAAAGTATGTTCTGCGTCATCTTCCGTAACCTCACAGTAAAATATGGAGTAACATTAGAAGATTTTGTGGTTATAAGCCAGCACAAAATATACATTGTATTCAAGTTGATAACCCTCTTACGGAGGGACTAACCAAACAGTCCGATATTGCGAACGAGTTTGGACGATTCTGGTCGCATAACTCTCAAGACGAACAATTTCCAAAAAAATTTCAAGAACTCAAATCTAAATGCATGGATAAGTTACAAAATATTAGTACATCTGAGGAAGCGAAGATAATAGAACAAGACATCAGTGAAGCCGAATTCATTTCTACATTGGGCAGACTCAAAGGGAAGTCCCCAGGACTAGATAGAGTTTCATACTCTATGATCAAAATCACCAACGGTAGTTAAAAAACGAATTTTAAACTTATTCAACAACATATTTAGCACCCACATTCCCCAACAGTTCAAGACCTCAAGAGTTATGCCCATATTGAAACCAAATGGTGACAAAACTGCTACTAAATCATATAGACCAATCTCGCTAAATTCCTGTATCACAAAAATATTGGATAGAATTATAGCAAATCGAATTTGGTGGCTAATTATTTCAAAAAACTTACTGAATAATAATCAATATGGTTTTATCAGAGGAAAGTCGATTACCAATCCATTACTTTTTATTGAACATTTGGCTACGAATAGCTTAAACTCAAGAGGACATTTGACACTCGTATCTCTTGACTTCGAAAGAGCATACGATAAGGTGGGCGTACATGATGTTATCGATCAGCTGGTTTGTTGGAGGTTTGGACCCAAAATTATAAATTACACCATTAATTTCATGAAGAATAGGAAGTTCATTGTCCGCATAGGAAGACACTTTTCGCAGCCGTATAGTATGCACAACGGAATACCACAGGGATCACCTCTGTCAGTAGTAATACTTCTAATTGCTTACAATAAGTTATGTAATATAATATCCATGTACAAACACATTAACTATTGTGCTTACGCGGATGATTTCAATCTAATAATTAAATCAAACAAAAGAAAAATCCAGATATAGATATAAGTAATCTCATCCAGGACTTCCTAAAATGGGGTGAAGAATCAGGAGCTGTTTTGCCAAACACCAAGTGCAAATACCTACATATATGCAGAAAACATAATTTCAGCTGCAATATAGATGCGGGTGATATAACACTCGAACAATCGAACGAACTTAGAATATTAAGTATTATTTTTTAGTAGAAATTTAAAATGGAACGCCCACATCAGGAAAATAGCCGATGATTTAGTTAAACGTTCTAATATAATAAAATGCTTATCATCTTTAAAATTTTACTGCAGCACTGCAATCCTACTTCGAACCATCAGTTGTGTGATTTTGTCAAAAGTAAGGCATGGTCTGTTTCTTTATAGTAGTGCTCCAGATACCTTATTGAAAAAAATTAGAACTATAATGAATGCAAACATCCGCTGTGCACTTGGTGCACTTCGAACAACTCCGGTTGCTAACATGAAAATTGAAGCTAATATCACTGACTTAGAATATTTTTACGAACTTGAGATAAGAAAACTTATTAAGCCAATAACTACCTGTTATAACACCCCGCTGAAAAAAATCATAGAAAATTGCAGCAAGGCTAAAAAAATACCTAATAACAAATCAACTCTTCTCAAAGCTATCGCAATTGCAATCAGCCATAACCTCACAATCCGATCATTCCCACCACATAAATCAACAATTCCCCCTTGGCAATTAAATTTAGAATGCATAGATTCATCTCTTGCATTCTATAAAAAAATAATACTCCGCTATATCAATATAGTCTCCTATTTTGTGAAATTACTGAAAAATATAGTCAAAGAACGTTTATATATACAGATGGCTCAAAAACATCAGAAACTGTATCATTTGCTGTGACATCAGAGAATAGGGTGCTTGTAGCCTCCGTGCTACCCAGTTACAGCTCTGTATTTTCTGCGGAAATTATTGCTATTTACAAAGCCATTGCATACTGCAAAAAATCGGGAAAGTACGCAATCTGCACCGACTCATTATCTTCAATACAAGCTATTTCGAATATAAATAACCACAACTTCTATGCAGTCAGTATTAGAAATTCCCTTATGGAATATTTTCCAAAGTTCGTTGTCGTTTGGGTTCCCGGACATGCTTGCATAAAGGGTAATGAATTTGCAGACAGCATTGCCAAACAAGCTTCTAACTTACCGCTAATGGGCACTGTGAACAGAAATTTTCTGGATATGAGAGAATATGCTAAGCTGGAAGCTTCTATCCGGAATATGAACAAACTCTGGAATGAAACAAATGACTGGTATAGATCAATAAATTCCGAGAGGATAAATTTCAATATGTGGTCAATTAAACATATTAGTGTTAGTTGTATGGACGTAGTAAAATTGATAAGACTTCGATTGGGCCACACCATGATCACTCACAATCATATAATTGGAAGAACAACTCCCCCTATCTGCGACTGCGATAATACCACTCCCGCCACCATACTACATTTACTATCTCATTGTTCCAATTTTGCGAGCCAAAGGCTCCGAATATTTTCAAATGAAAACCCATGCACATTTCTATCCTCACCAAATGAAGAATCAATTGAACGAATTTTAAAATACTTAAAAGTTACTGGACTCTATAGCAAGATTTAGATAAGTATTCTAAATATGTACACACATTTAAAATTTTAGTTAATAATAATATAAGTCACTGAAGGATATCATAACTATGAATGTCAAAATATTTCAGTTAAGCTCAAAATTACCTGTAAATATTATAGCTTAAGGCCTAGTCGCTATAGCTTATTCATACCTACACATGTTTGTAGGTAGTATTTTAGTACTTACATTTATGTATCTACTAATTTTTTTTTTAAATAAATAAATAATTTACTCTGCGAACATAGGGACATACACACATATGAGGACATGAACATAGGTACTTGGGTGTTTGTGATCATGACAATTTTGCTGATTTCAGAAAAGCGATACATTACACCGAATTGTATATACTGATCATTTGATACTTTTTAGGGTTCCGTACTCATCAGAGTGAAACAGAACCCTATTACGGAGACAAGTACGTCCGTCGGTCACAGCGTCCATTCTCCGAAACGGTAAGAGCTAGAGAGCTGAAATATTCACAGGATGTTGTTGTACCCTGCCGCTACAACAACAAATACTAAAAAAAACAACAAGTCGAAAACTACCAGGTGTCCCCATACAACGAAAAGTTGCAATTAGCTATAACTCTCGAACCGTAAAAGATAGAAAGCTGAAATTTGCATAGTGTATGTACTTATAGATGCTTTACAACAACAAATGCTAAAGACAACAACAAGTTGAAAACTACCAGGTGTCCCAATACTAAATAAGCTGCTAAACTATAAAAGACAAAGAGCTGACATTCGCAGAATATATGTGTTTACATATGCCCTACAACAACAAATGCTAAAAACAACAACATGTCAAAAACTACCAGGTGTCCTTATACAACGTAGAGTAAAAATTAGCCGTAACTCCCAAACTGTTAGAGACAGAGAGATGAAATGTGAACAATATATGTACTCGCATGTGGCCTACAATAATAAATGCTAAAAACAACAACAAGTCGAAAATTACCAGGTGTCCATATGCAACGTAAAGTAACAACTAGCCGTTACTCTCGAACCGTGAGCGACAGAGGGATGAAATTTGCACAATATGTGTATTCACATATGCTCCACAACAGCACTTGCTAAAAACAACAACAACTGTAAAACTACCAGGTGTCCCTATACAACGTAGAGTAATAGCTATAACTCTCGAACCGTAAGAGATAGAGAGTCGAAATTAGCACAGTGTATGTATTCCCATATGCCTTATAACAACAAATTACAACAACAACAAGTGGAAAATTACTAGGTGTCCCCGTACAATATAAAGTAGCTTTAAAAACAGAGAGATGAAATTTATAAAATATACATATTTATTCACAAACGCCATTCCATACATACATACATTACTCATACATACGTACGGAACCCTAAGAGTGTGAGCCAGCCTCGTACTTGGCTTAATTTATTTCTTCTGTTTGATAAAAAAAACAACAACCCTAAAATGCATACGTATGTACCTAGAAAATTAAAAATTAGAACACCAAATTAAAGTGAAACCAGGGGGCTAATTCTGGCAATCGCATACGAGCGAGTTTTTAGTCGAACGTGCGATTTTTTTTTTTACTTTTGGGATTCTGTCACTCGTTATCCAGCAAAAGGTATCGAAATTTGTAATGATGGCAGTCGATTACAAGCGAACGTTCGAATGCAACCATGAGAGTTTTTACTCGAACGCAAGAAGCGAGTTATCGTTTTTTTGCAATCAAAACAAAAAATAAAATAAAAGTATACATACAGAAATATAATTTCATTTGTTTATTTATACTTGTGTTGTAGAAAGAAACAAACAGAAAGATAATTTCATTTGTATGTTTTAATCCCTTAATTTTTTAATTTTTGATTGAACCTTTGTCGAAAGATGACCTCAAAGTCCAACTGTTGCAGAACATAATCAAATGCTTCTTTTGTTTGCCGAAAACGCTTTTTAAACCTTTTTCAACAGAAAAATAAATACATACATACATATATTATAAATATAAAATCCAATGTTTGTATTTGTTAAAACTTACTCATTATTTGCCAAACTAAGGTGGTGTCTCGTATTCTTCTTCGAATGACGTTAACGTTTTCATTCTCGTCGGATTCGGAAAAAGATGAATAAAACAAGAATTCCGGATTTATATTGATTTTCAACAAATTTCTTTTATACAAGCAACAAATTTCTTTTGCACAATATTGTTTGTTTACCATTTTTATTTGCATTTTTAGTGTTGTAAAACGAATTTATACGCGATTTTTGTCCAACACTATAAAACAAAATCTATTCGTTCAGTATCGGATAAAAGAATTAGAAAATAAAGTACGTTCGAAGTTATCTTTCAATCGAATACAATTTCGATCACGACTGCTTCTGGTTAGCCCCCAGAGTAAGACACAAAGCAAGCAAATTTCATGTACATGTGTATGTACATATGTACATAGATCTTTATGAAGTAGGTATGATTAAAGCAAACACTATAAAGCTGTTATCAATACCCCCGCTTTGACTTATGCTAGTGGGAAAGAGACAACTAGCTACTGTATAAGTCATCGACCTCTGTCCATAACCTAGTTTCGTTTAATATGAGAAGTTGATGACCAAAACAAAAAAGAAAGAAAATACTTATTTTGCAAGATTGAACGTACCCTTTTGAAATGTGAGCACATACTTTGAATTTCGATACTTTTGAACCATTAACCTTTAAGGGTCCTGTTAATATTGTTAAGGCATCCTTTTGATTAGCAATTAAATTATTTTCTTTTATAATTTAATATTAAATAATTCAAATAATTTTTTTGACTTGAAGGAACAAGTTTTATTGCTATAAATTCAATTTTGAATTACAACTCACTTTGAACTGATTGAAGTTTTTTTATATATATTTTTTATACAAATATACCCATTACTATGATGAAATAGAAATCATCTGAGTTTTCCTGGTACGAGGAGGTGGGATAATATTGGGTTCTTCAAATAAAATTATAAGCCTTAAGAACAAAGGTACTGTGGGTTTTGAGGCTAAGGGGAGTATTTCCATCAACTTCCCCCGAACGTAAACAAACAGATTGGTAACCATAGAACGGGTAGATACGAAATTTTGTTTTCTTGTGACAATAGTGGTCCCTTGCGGACAATACCATTGTCAGTAAGGACTCTTTAAAATATGTGTGTGTGTAATGGGAAACCGGGGGCAAAGATCAACGAACCCTCCCAAACCGCTTGAGCTAGTCGAAAACTTAGACGAGTCCGGCTCGATCTTTTATTCTCCCTGCAAGATAATCATGGATGGAATAACACCATTATAGGACATTAGTTGTTTAGGCAACGTTATAATTCACCACCGTTGCCCTACACATTACACCTTCGACAAGGTAATTTGTCAATATCCACATGTAATTATGTATAAATGCTATATCACGCACGTGCATTCTTTATTGGTTTCGTGTTCTTAGCCACACATAATATTAAGTCATAAATATAAAACGTATGCTTTTTATAACTAAAAAATTTTTGCCTCATCAACAATTTTGACATAATAAATAAACATCAAACAGAAAAGTGACATTTCACACCATGATATAATACAGGTACTGCCAAAATCAATTGTAGGAAGAATTTCGTTACGGGTGGATATCAAAATATGTGGTGTCATTTTTGTATGATAATAATTATCATGATGGCGGTGTTATAATTTATAATACTTTTTAAAGCAACCTTCTTATATCAACTTTCAAAACCTAACACAGACACATACAAAAACTACAATATATACTGTTCGACGGGCTGAATTGACTTTAGGTTATTATAATATCTAAATTAAAAAAAAAACTTTTGCTGCATGGAATATAAAGCATAATAGGTACTAACCGCCTTATTCAAAAAAATAGAACTGGAAATAATAAGTAATCTAAACTTGACCGAACTATATTCTTACACTTTCAGTAACAAAAGACCAGTTTTCGGGCACCGATTGTGAAGCCACCAACTACTTTATTGACCTAGATCTTACTTTAATCGTTTCGTAAATGTGCCCTCTGCTTTGGTATAGGAAATAAGCACAATTGGGCTTATACTTACTGAGATATAGACAAAAAAACATAGTACAATTTCTTACCACATATATTGTTTAAAAAAAATACAAAAAGTAAAAAGAACAAAAGCAACCAAGCGGAGTCGAACCAGCAAGTGCGAGTTGACAAGCAGCTTACACTACCATTCAGCTACGGCCGCTTGTTGATGGTTTTGGTATTTTAGGCGTATAAATGTAGCAATTTACCCTTTTTCTTATAGGTTTGATTTTCATTTAGCTAAACAACCAGAGATGTGAAAGTTTGTACAGTTGAACTGTGTCAAAACTATGAAAATCAATAATACACAGAAAAAAAATTATTGTGCATATGAGAACTTCCTGATATCAATATGTATAGAATAGGATTGCTATGAATCTTAAGGAAATTGTACAACATTATTATTTAAAATTGGTTCCAGCAGTGATTTTGTTAAAAAAATTCCACTTTGCTAACACAAACTAAGACTTCGTAATACAAATACTACACCTGATCAACTTTCATAACATTTACAATATGATAGATCATTTATTTTCTTTTGGTTTCCTTCGACAAGTTTACTTGCCAATATATACATGCAATCAGATCAGGTCAGATGTTTTGTCAGGAGAATAGTCGCAGAAGTTCGCCAAATAACTCAAAAAATTACGTCTTCAAAATACACTCATATGATTTAAATAACTGGAGTAAACTTTAGTTATTATGTTAAATTTCCATAGATTTTTTCCATGGGGAATATGGGAACAGTTTTTTAGTATTGTTAAATTATTCAAATAATGCTTAAAATAAATAAAAATTGTAGGTACCAACTTGTTTATCCCTGAACGTCTGCGTCTGTAGTCTGATAGAGCTGGACCCTTCTGGTAGTATTCTGTGAGCAAAAGTATGTCTCACGATAAATAGCTTTCACGATGAAAATTTGTTTAGGATTAAACGACGCTTGCCAAGTAAAAAAAAAAAAAAATTCGAGAACAGCAGTGACAGCGGATTTCCCAAAGAAAAGTTTCACTATTACACACTTTCGTAGAGGGTATAATAGATCCGGCATAGTCGAATATAGTACTCTTACTTGTTATTAATTACGAACTATTAATGAAGATATGTCTTTTTCTAAACGTCTACTAAGGAGTAATATTTAAATAATAAAAAAATTAAATAGGGTGTTTTGCGAAATAGGTCAGATGTTTTGTCAGGAGAATAGTCACAGCAGTTCGCCAAATAACTGAAATAAATTAAGTCAAGTACGAGGCTGGCTCGCCTAGTAATTTTCGACTTGTTGTTGTTGTAATTTGCTGTTGTGAGGCATCTGGGAATACATATACTGTTCGAATTTCGGCTCTTAATCTCTTACGGTTCGAGAGTTATAGCCATTACTCTACGTTGTGAAGGGCCACGTGGTAGTTTTAGAGTTGTTGTTGTTTTTAGCATTTTTTGTTGTGGAGCATATGTGAATACACATATTGTGCAAATTTCATCCCTCTGTCTCTCACGGTTCGAGAGTAACGGATAGTTATTACTTTACGTTGTATAGGGACACCTGCTAGTTTTCGACTTGTTGTTGTTTTAAGCATTTGTTATTGTAGGCCATATGCGAGTAAATATATTGTGCACATTTCATCTCTCTGTCTCTTAAAGTTTGGGAGTTACGGCTAATGTTTTTTACGTTGTATAGGGACACCTGGTAGTTTTCGACATGTTGTTGTTTTTAACATTTGTTGTTGTAGCGCATATGTAAATACATATATTGCGCGTATTTCAGGTCTCTGTATTTTACAGCTTAGCAGCTACGGCTAATTGTTTCTTTAGGTTGTATAGGGACACCTGGTAGTTTTCAACTTGTTGTTGTTTTAAGCATTTGTTGTTGTAAAGCATCTATAAATACATACACTGTGCAAATTTCAGCTTTCTATCTTTTACGGTTCGAGAGTTATAGCAAATTGCAACTTTTCGTTGTTTGGGGACACCTGGTAGTTTTCGACTTGTTGTTGTTTTTAGTATTTGTTGTTGTAGCGGCAGGGTACAACAACATCCTGTGAAAATTTCAGCTCTCTAGCTCTTACCGTTTCGGAGAATGGAGGCTGTGACGGACGGACGGACGTACTTGTCTCCGTAATAGGGTTCCGTTTCACTCTGATGAGTACGGAACCCCAAAAATTACGTCTTCAAAATACACTCATATGATTTAAATAACTGGAGTAAACTTAAGTTATTATGTTAAATGTCCATAGATTTTTTCCATGGGGAATATGGGAAAAATTTTTTTGTATTGTTAAATTATTGAAATAATTCTTAAAATAAATAAAAACTGTAGGTAACAACTTGCTTATCCCTGAACGTCTGCGCCAAACTTCAATGAATGCTTATAAAAAAAAAATTACAAATAATTCTTTCTGCTTTCGTTGGTATGTTACCCTGCCAGCAAATTGGTAGTGCAGAGTTAACCCAAAATTCAAATAACAACATACACCCATACACGGTAAATAACTCTTTAATTAAATTGCCTATTGTCGCATTCGTTTTAAATGTTGCGATGACTGAGTGGGTATGTTGGCTGCTTACCAGTCTTGAGGCTTAGTGGTTCGATTCCCACCAGATGCTTACAAGAAAAAAAAGTAGGATGAAATTTAATTTAATAAAATAAAATATTACCACCGAAATTTGTACATTTTTGATTTGTAAATTTTTTTCTGTGGGTACTGACTTTTAAGTAGCTAACTTTAAGTTAGTTGAAAAGTAATGCAACGTAGGACAATTGACTACCTCCTAGGACATCGTAATCTTAAAATAGTCAGTCATCTCCATTAAAAATAATCTAAGTGTCAACCACCACCAGTTGTAAAAAAAGTTAGCTTATAATTCATTACTAATTAACTGAGTTCCCGGCAGGGTAAGAAAAGAAGTAAAACAGCGCAACCAACAACAAACAAGCAAGTTATTCGATGGACGGTTGCGTGGTTGAGAAAAAACTAACACAAGCAAAATCAATACTGAATAAAATTGCTGCTGTATGTATGTACGTACATACAAGTATTTTATTTTATTTATTAGGTACTTAGCCTATAATTACAAATCATAAGCTAAATTATTCTTATGAGCAATAGCAACGCAGACCTTCAGCTCATAGTGTATTAACTAGGTTATGTGGAAGGTATTAAATTATGTTACATATAGAGATTTGACATTTTCAAGAAATTTATAATTAGTGTTATGTTGTTGGGTAAGGGATGTGATAAGAGGTATATTGGGTTCTGGTTTTGAAAAATTATTCTGCGTGCTATGAGGGTAGTTGGACATTCGCTAAGGATATGAAATGGAGAGGTAGTGTAGGAGATATTACAACTGCAAGGAATTGGGCTATTGTTATCAAAGAGTATGCCATGTGTGGCTCTGGTATGTCCTAGTCTCAATCGCTCAAGCATAATGGTATTTTGTCTGCTTACTTCTGCATTTCTGATAAAATTATGAATACTGTTCATGTTGTAATTAATTCGTTTGTACCAGTCGGATGTTTGATCGAAAAATGTAGGTAGGTATTTGTCATGCAGGTCTCTCTCAATGGCTCTAATAAAGTCTTTCCGAATAAAATTTTCTGTCATAAGAAGTGGCTGATTCAAAGCATTCCTTGCAGCAAGATCTGCAAATTCATTTCCTATAATTCCGCAGTGCCCAGGTACCCACACAATTGAGAATTTAAAGGGAGTAAATATTAGCAAATTTCTTATTTTGTGTTCGTAGTATCCATTATTTATCAAGGCTTCAATAGATGAGAGGAAGTCGGAAACTATAACAAATTTTCCGGGCTTTGAGTTGCCATAAAATAAAGCTTGATGTATTGCTATCATTTCAGCAGAGAGTACGCAGCTATTTGGGGGTAAGTTCGAGACTAGAATGACTTCGTTTTCTGTTGTAATGCTATAGGTTACTGCATTACTATTATTTTGAGCCATCAGTATATATGAATTTCGACCTCCTGTGCTTATTCTTTATTAAGGCAAACAACTGTTTAAACTGATAGGATGCTGTGTTTTGTTTTAGCTGGTCGTGTAATGAAGTATCAAGTGAAAGCGGGTTTAGTTTCCAGGGGGGAGCAACATTCTTGATTTTGGATGTTTTTAAGGGAATATCATGATGCCTGCATTTTTGTATTATTTTATATATCGTAGATGGAACTTTAGGTGTTTTTCTGGATAGCACTAGTTTTTTT
The DNA here is from genome assembly GCA_963662145.1 of Sturmia bella. Lineage (NCBI taxonomy): Eukaryota > Metazoa > Arthropoda > Insecta > Diptera > Tachinidae > Sturmia > Sturmia bella. The sequence continues at coordinate 38,937,585 of OY759171.1, read as the reverse complement.
GTAATTTGTCTTATATGTGAGTATGTATTATATAACACAAGTCGATACAATTTCGTGGTAGAAATATCGAGTTCCTTGATAAGTGGCGTTATTTTAGCTTCAAAGAGCATGTTATTGATAGGCGTAGAGCTAATCGCCCCAAAGGTAGTTCTAACTGCTGAGTTTATAATTGATGAAAGTTTTCTTAATTTTGATCGTGAGGCTGAACCATAAATAAGTAAGCCGTAATTAATTCTGGAGAGCACTAGAGACCTGACAATCGATAGAAGGCAAACGGTATTGCAGTTATAGCGGGGGTTGGCAAGACATTTAGTTTTTTATTTTTTTTTATTGAATCTGTCTCAATGACAATAACAATAAGTATTCAAATCTAAAAATTAATGTTTACATTGCCACTGCAATATATAACTTATTGTGTGAAAAAAAAAACAAAATTATCGCGTCAAATCAAACGTGTGCATTCTTCTAAGTCGCTGATGACCTTCAAATAAAAGCAAATCTTTCGCCAAAGGATTGGGATGATGAGGAATTTTTGTAGCGTAGTTGGCGCTCGAATTTTTGATCTGTTCTCGGATTATGGGTATTTCAAGGTTTCTATGGATGTTACAATTCTTCATGTACCAGGGAGCGCTCGTGATCATTCTTGGAATTTTTGACTGTCTTCTTTGCAGCTTTACGACATTGGACGCTGAGGCTGTTCCCCACAGTTGAATGGCATATAGCTATATCGGCTTTAACACTGCCTTATACAAAAGTATTTTGAGCTCTAAGTCAAGCGCTGACTGAGGACCAATTAGCCAATTGAGCTCGGCGGTTTTCAATTTTAGTTGTGTTATTTTAGACGCGATGTGGTGAACCCAAGTGAGATGTCTATCAAGATGTATACCGAGGTATCTTACGTGGTTGTGTTCTGATATAAATGAACCATTTATTGCAATAGGTGGACAATTTCCTTTTCTCAAAGTAAAAGTTAGGTGAACACATTTAGAGGCATTGACGGTTATCTTCCATTGATTCAACCATTTCTCCATATCTACAATATGGTCTTGAAGATTTCGGGATGCAACTTCCGGGTTTTTGTTTACACTCAAAATCGCAGAGTCGTCTGCAAAAGTGGATATTTGCGTCATTGTGCTCGTTGGCATATCAGAAGTGTATAATAAATATAGGAATGGCCCCAGGATGCTACCTTGTGGAACACCTGTAGATATCTTTTTACATGAAGATATAATTTCCTTCGACCTAATGTAAACAGATCTATTCATTAGATAACTTTTAAATATTTTATGGACATTTGTAGGTAGAGACATTGAAATTTTATACACCAGCCCGTCATGCCAGACTTTATCAAATGCTTGGGAGATGTATATAAATAATGCTGAACAGTACTGTCTATTCTCATAAGCCTCACGAACTATATTAGTTACCCTGTGTACTTGCTGAATAGTGCTGTGTTGCTTTCTGAATCCAAATTGATGATGAGGTATGATGTTGTTAGAATCAACGTAGGGCGCTAAGGCATCCAACAATAATTTCTAAAATATTTTGGAAAGGATTGGTAACAAGCTAATAGGACGGTATGATGAGACCTGAGTAGCGTCTTTACCTGGTTTCAGAATCATGATTATTTCTGATTCCTTCCACGATAAAAGAAAGTAACCAATTCGCAACATTGCGTTAAACATAAATAAAATTAACCTTATACCTGAGTTTGGCAAATTGCTTATCATTGTAGCGGTGATTTTGTCACTACCGGGTGGGTGCCTTTCCTGTGTTAAGCTCTGCTATAGCTTTCTTCACTTTCGAAACCGCGAATTTAATTGGGTTTGATATTGCGCCATCAGTATGTAAGGGGGTTAGGTTAGAAACTGTAGGCTTGGAGTAAACACATTCTCTAAATGTCTTGCGAATTCTTCTACTTTTTCGTTAGAATTTTTTGCCCATTCGCCATTATGTAGCCGTATAGGAGCTTCGTATGCTATGGGACGTCGCATTTTTCTAACAGCCTTCCATAGGCTGTAATCAGTTTTTTCACTTGGGTCTAAACCTTGAAGGTATCTTTTTAGATTAGGATCCTTTTGTGTATTCAGGGCGTCACGCAATTTCTTTTGACAATGGTTTAGCTGAGCCTTTATGAGTGAAGAACGTGTTTCTTGCCATTGACGTCTTAATCTTCTCTTTTCCCGCACAAGAGATTCTATGCTCCCATGTGGTGTCATTTGTCGCCTTTGAGACATACGAGCTGTGGGTGTGGAACAAATTGCAGCATTGGTCAGAATACGGGAAAACATATTGACTGCCGATTAAACATCATTGTCAGACTTCAAAGATAAGTTTTGTGGTAAATGTGAACTTACATACACTTTATATTTTAACCAATTGGTTCTCCTGTTAGGATAGCAAAATCTACTTTTCTCTGTGTTGCTCGTACTGTCGAACAGAGTTAGAAATGTAGGAGAGTGGTCCGATGAAATATCCAGTGATGGCCTCATTTCTATTTGATCACGTTTCAAGTGCTTAAAAACTGCAAAATCAATAACATCAGGTATTTTGTTGAGGTCAGCCGGCCAGTATGTGGGGTGACCAGTAGACATTGTATCCATCTTATTGGTTATTATTGCGTTGTAGAGTTGTCTCTACATTTAATGAAGTTGAGTCGTTTTGAAAGTGAGGAGATAAGTTGGTCGATGTGATCTGACCAATTATGTATATCGTTTGTGAAATAGCAAGCCAAGAATGTTAAGCGAATCTGTCCTAGATATAGTAGTGTTTGAATTGAAAAGTGACAATTTTTTAGACGACATATGTGAATGTATTTGAATTTTGTAGTGGACAGTTTCGCTCCTGTATTGTCTCCCCAGTTAGTGAGTTAGTAAGGTTATCTAAATTCAGAAATATATTCTTTCCTCTCTCGTGGCGGATAATAATATTAAAATCATCTGCATAAACACAAAAATATATTCCTTTATATAAAGTTAGCATTGCAGCGAGCTTATTATAAGCTATGATAAAGAGTGTAACCGATAGTGGTGACCCCTGGGGGATTCCATTGTGAAGGGGGAATAGCTCGGATCGTGTGTTACCTATTCGAACATGATTTTTCTTTGGGACATACAATTGTAGACGTATTTAATGATCTTTGGACCAACTTTCCACGCAATTAATTGGTCTATTATCGCATGGATACCGATTCTATCAAAAGCTCGTTCAAAGTCCAGTGAGAGAATGGTTATATGTTTACGTAAGGAGATGCTGTTTGCAATTTGGTAGTCTACGTATAATAGACTATATATTGTCGAGCACCCCTTCTTGAACCCGAATTGACGGTTATTGATTAGTTTGTTAGACGAAACAAACTACCATAACCTTTTTGCTACTATTTTGTCTAATGTTTTTGAGAGGCAGGAGTTAAGCGAAATAGGACGATAAGACAGAAGGCTTGTTTTGTCGGTTCCAGTTTTGTGTATAGGTATGATCATACTATTTTTGAATTGCTGAGGAAAATAGTTTGAAAAAATGTTATTAAAGAGACTTAAAATTCTCAGCTTCAGCTCTATTGGGGCATTTTTTAGCATTGGGTATGGTATCCTGTCGATTCCCGGGGTTTTCTCCTTAAGTGTTTTTAGTGTAGAAGACAGTTCGATAAGGTTGATGTTTTACTCAATAGCTGATGCGTTAATACTGGGGTTTATAGAGGTAAAATTGAGTTGCATGTTTCGTTTGTTGGTTTTGAAATTATTTGAAAAGTTAGAGTCTAGAGACAAGTTGGACCAAAATTTACCGAATTCTTGAGCTATCTCTGCTACATTGGTTATATTAATATCATTTGTATTAATCGGGGAAATGCATCTCAGATATTCTGAGATGTATGTAAACCGGTGAAGTTTCTAATGTTTGCCCATATTTTTCCAATAGGGGTTTTTGGGTTTTTTTCAGTTGTCAAGGTATTGATTGACTCTTTTTTGGCCAGTTTGATTTTTCTTTTGTAGATAGCGTTGGATTTCTTATAGTTTAATAAGTTTGTTTGCGTCATATTTTGTTTAAATAATTTCCAATGTTTCCTTTTGTCACTTTTAAGGCGTTGCAGTTCACTATTCCACCCTGAAACCTTCTTAGAAGACTGCTTGGAATGTGGCATGGAGTGATTAGCAGCTTGTATTATGGTCTTACAAATTATAGCAGTTTCTTGATTTATATTTATTGAAGTGGGTTTGTTGGATAGATGTCTTACGCACTGGACTTTGAATTTATTCCAATCAGCGTATTTGGTTAAAAATTTTGGCCTGTAAAGTATTTGAGCTAGGTTATTTGCGGGGAAAAGAGAAATACTTATCGGGAAGTGATCACTACAGTGGAGATTATCTTTAACTATCCATATAACTTCGGTAGCCAGGCATGGAGAACAAAAGGTAATATCTATGAACGAAAAAGTTCCACGCGTATTAAAATGAGTAGGTGTTTTATCATTTATTAGAATGAAGTTTGAATTATTTATGAAATTGGTTAAGATTGTTCCAGTAGGGCTATTGGAAGGAGACCCCCAGTTTTTATGTGAGCTGTTAAAATCACCTGTTATTAAGCTTGGTGTATTGGAATTAAAAACATTGTTTAAATTGTTACTGTTAAATGTCGCAGGGGGAGCGATGTAAGCACTGTATATATTAAATACCTTTTTAGATGTTATTTCGACGCATACCGTGTCAAAGTCATTCGCGACTGTTATTTGTCGTTGTTGTAGGGATTTGTGTACAAGTATCGCAACTCCCCCGTATCTAGTCGTAGAAGTATTTCTGGAGTATAGATTAAAATTTATGGGGATCGGGAGATTGTGGGAGTGGATGTGTGTTTCTTGAAGGGTAATTATTTTTAGATTCTGTGATTTAATCAAGAGCTGGAGTTCATTATAGATATTCATATAGCCATTTATGTTCCATTGTACAATATTAAGAGTCATGAGAGAGAATAAAATTTTTTTCTAAGCTTTTGCAATTGAATGTATATCTATGTTAATATATAATACATAGGCTGCTGTGAAACTACTTAATGTAAGAACACTACAAAGTTTTTTTAGAACCGTGAAAGAAAAGGGGGATAAATACTATAAAGAACAATAGTTCATACTTAAGAGCTAAGATTTTTCTAGTTATTATATATTTAAGTAAATGTATATATAGCTTCTTTCTATACCATTCAAAGAAGACAATGTTTATGTATGAAGGTTGAAATTTACACTTGGAGAGATTTTTCTTCGACTCTGAGTAGAAGCAGTGGTTTTCTATAGTTATGAGTGAAAGTAGAAAGATGTTTCTGAAAAACAGCGATGGTTGAGCTATTTTTATGTGTACAACTTGGACTTGGTATGTGAAGAGAAAACTTAATTCCTGCTCTGAGTAAAAATAACGGTAATCTGAATGCGAATAAGATAGATACAATTGAGTACATCTGTAGTAAATCAAGTTGCTTATAGCTATGAGTAGGAGAATAAGAATATTTTTGTACGACAGGGAGCGTGAAAACATTTTTATAAGAAGGGGATATAAGTTTGACTCTGAGTATAAGTAACGGTTCTTTAGACATGTTCAAAATGCGTAAGTGTGATTACTTCTAAAGGGTGATAAGCTAATTGATGGTGAAGAAGAATAAGGAAATTTTTGCATATTGTTTTTTAATGTCACATGAAGGTTAATTTTAAAGCTTGTACTCGGCGAATAGTCTTTAGTTTCTGCTATTATTTTGATTTTTTTGTCTTTATTGTCGTCTCTTTGACCATTTTCCTTAGCCGTTTCGAAGAGTTTTTTGGTAAGATGATTGGATCGTTGTTGGTATGTGGAGATGTTTGGGATGAAATACTTTGTTGATCAGTATCCATGCACGAAGTGCCATCCTCACTTAGAACGTCAGAGTAATCCCTAATAAAACGGGGGTTAGTTGTGGGTGGTGGCATTGTGCGAGCTATTGAAGTGGAGGGTTCATCATGGTTGAAATTTTTTGTGGTTTTAGCGTATGACGTATTTGGACTGTTGTTGCGTTGGTAATATAGGAAATCACCTCTTTTTTACCCACTTTTTCAAGAGTAGAAATTGCTTGAATTTCTTTTTCCTTTCGAAATATTGGACAATTTTTATCATTGCAAGGGTGATTGGAATTTTCTACGGAGGCAGCTTTGCAGTTATAGCAGGAAGGTGGAAGGGTACATTTTTCTTCTTGATCTTCATCGGTGTGAGCGTCATTTGAGCAGTTTCCGCATATTTTTTTATTGCTGCACATTTTGGCTGAATGCCCAAATTGACAACAATTCTTGCATTTGAGTGGTAAAGGAATATAAGGCCGAATTCTAACTTTTTCATAACCAATGGATACACTATCAGGAAGTGACGTTGAAGCAAAAGTTAGAACAATTAATCCTGTTTCGGTCAGATCACCTTTTTCTTTTTTCATTATTTTGTTGACTTGGGTAACATTTTGTTTGACAAGTTCAAGTAAAATTTCTGATTCTGGCAATCCAAATCCAAGGTCGTTTGAGTAAATGAATCCCTTTGTGAAATATAAGGTTGCATGCTCCTTCATCTCAACTTTTATTTCGGAAGACAGGGAAGTTAATTGGATCAATTTACTTGCTTGCGTGTATGTCTTTGTTTGAACTAGAATGGTCCCGTTGTTCAGTTTTTTGCATTGAAGCACTTCACCATCGGCGACCTTATCCACTACTTTTTTAATTAGGAAAGGTTTTTGCAAAATATAAGTTTTTAATTTGGAGTTAAAAATTCGATATTAATTACTTGAATTTTTTTTATAATTTTTTTTTAATATTTTATTTGAATGAAATCAAATGTACATTTTCTTTTGATTTAATAATCCGGATTATATTTCACGAGGTAAACACGTTGATAAGAACTGCGTACATACAAGTAGCGAAGAAGATTTATCATATTTTTGAAGTTTACTTTAGCTTAGGTTGAGTAGTTGTAGAGTCCATAGCGAAAATAAGCAGAAAGACCCAAGTATGGAAAATGTATTGACTGGACATTTTCAAACAATCCAAGCAACAGTCTAGCAAAAGTATATCTCACGATAAATAGCTTTCACGATGAAAATTTGCTTATGATTAAATGACGCTTGCCAAATAAAAAAAATATTCGAGTACAGCAGTGACAGCGGATATTCCAAAGAAAAGTTTACACACTTTGGTAAAGAGTATAATAGATTCGGCATGGTCGGATATAGCACTCTTACTTGTTTTCTTTTTGCTGGGTTTCTGAAACTGCTGTAGCTCCAGCAGTTATTAACAATAAATCTCCAATATCATTAACACTATACATTTTAACTTTTCGCATTGCTTCACAAACACAATTTGATACTATTTGACAGATGGATTTCATAAACATAACAGCATTATTTGATAGATGTTCGTCATACACACCGGACAAATAAAATTATTAGTATAGTGCAAAGGGGTACACAAATATTTGTACCAAACATGGCTGACACAAAATTTTCTGTTAGTTGCGCAAATAAAATTCAAACAAATATTAGTGCAATCTAAACCCATGCCCAAACATTTGTCACAAACCAGACTATTAGCCCAAATAATTATTTGTTGTGTTTGGACAAATATTAGCATAGTCTAAACGCACCTTTAGAGCATTATATATTGTTGCGTTTTTACCCTTTTGCAAAAAGGGTTTTTGCGGATTCTTTGATTATAAACGAAATAAAACACACTCAGCTATTTTATCTACTGCACTCTCACTTCCGTTCGCTCTCTATTAATTACTATCATATTACCCGCTACTTTGTTAGCAGATGTTATTTAAAGAAATAATCTATATATACAAAATACTCGTAGCTCAAAAGATAGAAGAGAAAATAATTTATGTTAATTATGTATTAAAAGTTACAATTTTTCATATACATAACTCCTTAATTCTCGCTTCAACACTTTGAAACCAATTTTAAGACAGAATGATCTCTCCGTAAGCAAAACATAAACAGTTCAAAAACGATTTATAACAGGTAGCCGCACTTCTACAATAAATGCAACACCAAGAAACACTATACCCCTAATTTATAAAAATTATAACAGGCTTATAAGACTGTTATTTGACATATTTGTACAGAAACTCTGTCAAATAAGAGCTTTATAAACCTGTTCTAATTTTTATGAATTAGACGGTAAGTATTTTGTTTGTAGATTTACTCTCTATTCTGTCTTTCATTTTTTCATGCTTGTGTGGATGTGATGTACATTTGACCGTGTTTGTAAATAAATCTTTGACAGTTTAGCAGGTCAAAGCATTAGATATCTGTAATTGGCCTTAATCTGCCTTGAGTTGTTTTTTTGTAGCAGTCTACTTACAGCCTTTGTACAGCTAACTAGTATTAAACTGCTGAATTTTTGTGCTGAAATATAGATTTACAGATTTGGTCCTTTTATACCAGTTGTTCAGACATACATACGTATTGTTTGAATTATTTATTTTAACCTAATTATTCATTTCATTGTTTCTTTTGTAAAGCCAGCAATTTTGTTGCTTGATATTAATTTGTTTATTCATACTATTTGTACCAAATTTGTTTATTGATAAAAAACTGTTACATACATTTATATCAATCTACGTTTTTAGGCTCAAGTTCAACCCTCGGTTTGTCACTTTTAAATCAATATTAATCAAGTAAAGAAAAGTAAAATTTAATAGCTAGGTGGACAACCGGCTGTTTCTTGGTAGCAAACACACTTCATCAGCACCCTGTGAACTTTGAACGTGTCAAATTTCACAATTTTGGCACAGCCGCTGTAACCACCCGGCAACCCAAGCTCACGCAATTTTACTTTCTATTTATATAATTAACTAATATTAACCAAAGCAATGACATGTTTGCAGTCTGTTTTGGATGATTTTTTGTCATCTCAAAAGACTTATTTGCTCTTTATATGAGAGATTTTTCATACATGTTCTTGCTTATGAACTTTGAACGTGTCAAATTTCACAATTTTGGCACAGCCACTTGAACCACTGGGCAACCAAAGCTCACGCAATTTTACTTTCTATATATATACTTCACTAACAGTAACCAAAGCAATGTCATTTTTAGGGTTCCGTACTCATCAGAGTGAAACGGAACCCTATTACGGAGACAAGTACGTCCGTCCGTCCGTCACAGCGTCCATTCTCCGAAACGGTAAGAGCTAGAGAGCTGAAATTTTCACAGAATGTTGTTGTACCTTGCCGCTACAACAACAAATACTAAAACCAACAACAAGTCGAAAACTATCAGGTGTCCCCATACAACGAAAAGTTACAATTAGCCATAACTCTCGAACCGTAAAAGATAGAGAGCTGAAATTTGCATGGTGTATGTATGTATAGATGTTCTAAAACAGCAAACACTAAAACCAACAACAAGTCAAAAACTACCAGGTGTCCCCATACAACCAAAAGTTAGAATTCGGTATAACTCTCGAAGTGTAAAAGATAGAGAGCTTAAACTTGCATAGTGTATGTATTTTTAGATGTTCCACAACAGCATATACTAAAAGCAACATTAATCTGAAAACTACCAGGTGTCACCATACAACCAAAAGTTACAATTATCTATAACTCTTGAACCGTAAAAGATAGAAAGCTGAAATTTGCATAGTGTATGTATTTATAGATGCTTGTCAACAACAAATGCTAAAAACAACAACAAGTCGAAAACTACCAGGTGTCCCTATGCAACGTAAAAAACATTAGCCGTAACTTTCAAACTGTATGAGATAAAGAGATGAAATGTGCACAATATATTTACTCGCATATGGCTTACAATAACAAACGCTAAAAACAACAAGTCGAAAACTACCAGGTGTCCCTATACAACGTAAAGTAACAATTAGCCGTTAATCTCGAACTGTGAGCGACAGAGGGATGAAAGTTGCACAATATGTGTATTCACATATCCTCCACAACAACAGTTGCTAAAAACAACAACAACTATAAAACTACCAGGTGTCCCTTTACAACATAATAGCTATTACTCTCGAACCGTAAGAGATAGAGAGTCGAAATTCGCACAGTGTATGTATTCCCAGATGCCTTACAACAATAAATTACAAAAACAACAACAAGTGGAAAATTACTAGGTGTCCCCATACAACATAAAGTAGCTTTAAAAACAGAGAGATGAAATTTATAAAATATACATATGTATTCACCTACGCCATTTGTTACAGTATCTAACATCGTCGTAGTATTAAGCTTTAAATCTGGCAGCGTTTTATCATTTTTGCGCATTCATTGTGGTTAAGTGGCAACGCTTGAAACACTGTCATTAGTGTCATTTTTGTTCTAAAATTAGGTAAAGGAAGGTAGAGAGAGATTTTCCGGTTTTTTTTCTTTCCTTTTTGAAGCGACAAGTGAAGCCAATAAGTCAGGCAAAAAGAGATAAAGATTAATTAAATAAATTATTTCTACCAATCCCACAAAAAAAAGAGGGTGGAACAAATTCTTTATTAACAAAGAAATCTGATCAAAGAAAAATAAAAATAAAAGGGGTAACGAGTCCTAATCTCTTCATTGCCACATGGCACGTGAAATCTATATTCAGATTTCCAAATCATTACCGCCAGCAATTTAAAGACACCTGGTTGCAGCCTGCTTCGTGGGAAGCTTTCAAATATGATAAGAAGCATAATTGTCTTGAAGTTACGTAAATAAATCCATATGCGTATACCAACACGCTTACTATTGATGGATTGCAATCAATACTCCTTCCTTTGTCACCATGTGTATCATTTAATAGACATCTCCTGGTCAAAGAAGAAATCTGCTTGTTTCAGCTATCTGGCCATCCTATTGTTGGTCCTACGTAGTTCGAATTATTAATTAAATTAAACAAAAAAAAAGTTAAAAGAAAAGGGGCATATGAACATGATCACGTGTACATACATATATTTATATCCATATGTTATTGATCATACACGCATTTATTTTACATAAAATTCCTTTGCACCAGTTTCTTTTTTCTCATTACATTATTTTTTATTTTACTTATTTTTTTTACACGCATATGTATGTATAAACGAAGAGAAAGATATACATAATAATATTTAACAAAAAGAATAAAAGTAGTAGCTATAGGTACATGTGTATATATATTTATAAAAAAACATATGCTGAAAGTTTTTTTAACTGTCCGAGAAAGATAAAAGAATGCTGGCGCCAACATTACAATATCACGGTGAGTCCTATCTTTAAGAGTAGTGTGTATGTTTATCTAAAAGTAATAATAATAATCATTCATTGATCACATTGTCTTAAGAAAGACAAATTTAATTAATGAAATCCAGTATATGTATGTTTGTAAATACGCATACATAAGTGTTATGCACGTGGTAAAAATGTACTTACAAATGTTTCTTTTTTCCTTTTTTTTGCTTAAATATACTTACATATATTTTTTTTTGTTGTATGCACTTTTAAGCACTTTTTTTTATATACTATTTTTTGATTTTTGTACTCTCACCCCAAGCTGTAGAGAGAACTTAGTATTTTAATTTTAATGAATTTAAGAGCAAATCTGGAGCACATATGCATTTACGCTCAAGAAATGAATTTTTTTTGTTTGTTTTTAATTTATAGTATATTCTTAACATTTGATATATGTAAGTAATATTATATACCTATATATATAAGTATATACGAGTATAATTTATATTTTTCCTTTTATTTGTTGTTTTATCAACAAATCAATAAATGAAGACTACTGTGGAATTGACTTCATGGATGTTGTTTATTTAAAAATGAATCACTAAGGTGTAGACTTTCAGGGTGATGTTGAGGAATTAGCACGGGTAGTGTATTTCGAAGTATCGTTACTGACGGACTTTTCTTGCTCACGGGAAACTAACCTCGGATAAAATTTCTTTTTTTGGCCTATGAGGTAGTTACAGATACAAAACCGATGTTAGGGAGGAGGGCAGGCCAACCAAGGACAGACAAGACGAACAGCGGACGGACTAATACCATTAAAGGTAGACACATGGGTATGGACTAGGGACTATTTCGGACAGACAGGGTTTGGAGCTATATTTCTTTTGATATTTTGGAAATTGTGTATGATTTATTTTTTTTACTATATCTCGATCTATTTTTGTTTGGACACGAAACAGAAGAAAATTTATGTTGTAAAAATAAGTAACGTCGTCTTGGCAGCACACACCCCCTAAGCCGACGAGCAGTACTGGGACTATGCCACCGTGTCCATTGCCTACATCAGATACGTTACCTTTGCAAGAAATCAAACTTACAACATATGGCGCCCAACGGAGTACGTAATCACCGTTAATATCAAAACAAGTACTTAATTTAAATTAAGGTTCGATAGATGTTTTATAATACCATTTATTTTTCTATCATGAACTAGATCCATTTTTGCTAGATACTATTTTTAATGCGAAGCATCGCTTTATATGAGTCTGGCTTAATTTTAAACTATAAACTAGACAAGTTGCAAATGATACAGTTTCGTTTGTTATTCTGAACATAATTTGAGTCATCATCGAGTCTAGTTTGGGAAAGGGGGGGGGCTGGTACGGACGAAGTAATAGCAGTATCTTTTTGCTGTTTGACTTTAAGTTGCAAAAATAGTTCTCACTATTACTTCTAGTGTACTTTGACTTTTTTATTTTTACTTTTTGGAGGAAACAAGATATTTCGTTTTACACTGCTTGTGGCATTGCTTCAACATCACCTTATTTCTAAAACATTTGATTAAATTCATTTAAAAACAAACAAAAAGAAAGAGAAAAAAATAATAAACCAATTTAAATATATATGTATGTATGTAAGCTATATGTTATTATTGATATTAATTTTACCTTTTTTTTAATTTTATTAAATATTTATTTGCTTTGTTTTGCTCAGTAGAATATGGATAAACGGATAGATAGCCCTCTGAAAAACGTAGTTGCTTCTGACAATCCACGAGTAACAAGGAGTCGAGCACGTGAATTAGAAAAACAGGTGGTTAGTTCAATTTTTACACAAATCGGTACTGGAGTAGAAAGACCGTTCGTTCCCACTGACTACTTTAATAGGTGCTCTAAATTGATTTTTGGTACTAATAGGGTTAACAATAAAGATCAAGTTCCACCTCTGGAGTCGTCCTTGAGCCTTTCTAGGAAAATTGACTGCCTGAACATGTCCTCTTCTGACGATCAGGGTACCAGTGGTGTCGGTAATATGAATAATGCATTACTTACATCAGGCAATGAACAGTTAAGTGAGTTAGTGACAGTATTAATGCAACAGAGCGCAGAGATGGCGAAGTGTATTAATGAAATAAAACAAGTTAGAGATGAAGTATTATCTCTTAGTAATAGGGTAGTTAATATTGAAACGGCTGGTTAAGACGATAACCCGAACTTGCCAGGTACATCGTCCACACCGAACCGTGGAAATCAACTACGTCAATTAATAAATGTTGGACAAAATCGACAGAGAAATTGAAATGTTTCTGAAAATGTGGTAAACAATGCGGGAATATCTGACGATAATATAAACTACAATCCCAATAGGCTAGATGTGAGGACAACGCTTGATTTAGACAAGTGGCATATTAAGTTTGATGGGACAGGTCGAGATATGACTGTTGAAATCTTTATTTTTAGAATAGAGAAAATGAGGGTACACTATGGAATATCGTTTGAACAACTGTTTGCAAATTTCCATTGCTTAGTTACTGGCAGGGCTGCGTTGTGGTAATGGCAGGTTCTCGAGGATCACGTAGGAGACGAAGATTTTGGGTATTATTCGTTAAGAAATGAGCTAAGAAACCATTTTAAAACTGCAGATTCTGATTTTGAAATTATAAAAGAGATATTTGATCGTAAGTAGCAACCAGGAGAAAGCTTTGATGATTTTTATACTGAGGTGCATAATCTTACATTTCGTTTGAAAAGGAAATTACCGGAGTCAGAATTAATTGACATTATGCGAGGAAATCTAAGAAAAAACGTGGCTACATTGATATTTTCATCTTCAATATCTTCAGTCGCAGAATTGAGGAAAGAATGTCGAAGAGCAGAAAAGCTTATTAGGGAAGGTGGAAGTAGGATGAAGCCTATACATGAAGTAGTGGCAAATAAGGTAGGAAAAGTAACGGTTGAAGAGGAAAATGATGAGATATCAATTGATGCAGTAACTTTTAGGGATAATCAGCAAGTCTCAAATACATACAAAAATCCTAGAAACTCCCATGTCCAAAGAAATGTCAATGGTCAAACAGGACGGCTAAATTCGATGGTACCACCCTTGGAACAAAACGAAAAGATATTTTGTCGTTCACCTTTTCACCTAAATCTCTGCTATTCCTGTGCAATGCCTGGGAATTATTACAAAACCACAGTACGTAACGCAAATAGTTCTGATAATATTTGTAAGTCGTCTTTTCATGACATGGTTTGTTTTATGTGTAAGAAAGACGATTCATATTGTCAGCTTAATAGCAATGCGGGAAACGTGTATATGACGGAGTCCACCGGGAACTTCAGTCTGGCCAGGAAAACCCCGGAATCAAAAAATCTTTAGTTATTATGTCCAAAAGTGATGACCCACATGAAAAGCATGCACTATCTGTGCCTACCATTCATAAAACTTTACACCAGCGCATATTAGAATATGAAGCTGCTAGAAATAGGATTTTCGCAGAGGAAGTTAAAACACGAACCCGTAATTATAGAAAGATTGCAAAGCTTCGAAGGAAAGCAAAAATAATTAAGGGAATTAAGAAAAAGATTGTTGAAACTGTAGTGACTGTTGGTGGCGATAACAGGTTTTTCGCAAGGACATTGGTTGGTGGCAAAGAGGTTGTTGCATTGCTTGACTCAGGAGCTGGAGCATGTTGCATAGGAAGAAATAGTATAGAATTTCTTAGCGGAGTCAAAACAAATTTAACAAAACTTAAGAACCAATCCGTCAAAACGGCAAATGGTAGTAGTGTCCGCGTATACGGTGTAGCAACATTACCCGTGCATTGGGAGGGGGTAGTAAGGAATTTGGAGTTCTTGGTGGTACCGGATCTGGAACAAGAGTTTTATTTTGGAGCAGATTTCTGGAAAACGTTTGATCTTGAGTTAGTTGGAAAAGTTTCACAACAAAAAATAGTTTCTGAGATATCGAACCCAACTGAACCAGTGGAATCAAGTTCCTGTATTTCAAATAAACATAAGTTAACGAGTGAACAGTCAGCGAGGTTAGAAATTGTAAAAAATCGATTTCCGTCTTTTGTGAAGCGGGGCCTAGGAAAAACATCCTTAGAGCAGCATGTGATCGAGGTTATTGACGACAACCTTCCAATTAAGCAGAGGCACTACCCAGTGTCACCGGTAATTCAGAAGCTTTTATATGAAGAATTAGACCGAATGCTGGCGCTGGGGGTAATCGAAGTCAGCAATAGTAGCTGGAGTTCTCCCGTAACACTAGTCCGGAAAGAGAATAAAAATCGCCTTTGCCTTGATGCCCGCAAGTTTAACGCTCGCACTGTGAAGGATGCATACCCTCTTCCTCACATTGAGGGAATTCTAAGTCGCTTGCAAGATACACGATACATTTCTGCCATAGATTTGAAGGACGCGTTCTGGCAGATACCGCTAGAAGGAAAGTCAAGGGAAAAAACTGCTTTTACAGTCCCTGGGCGGCCATTATATCACTACACCGTAATGCCATTTGGACTATGCAACGCCGCCCAGCGGATGTGTAGATTAATGGACAAAGTTATACCAGCAGGCATGCGTTCCAATGTGTTTGTGTAACTTGACGACCTTCTAGTGTGTTCTGCCAGTTTCAATGAGCATATAATGTTATTAGAAGATGTTGCAAAATGCCTCACTAGAGCTAACCTTACAATAAATGTAGAAAAAAGTAAATTCTGCTACGTAGAAGTCTGTTACCTTGGCTTTATAGTTCGGAACGGTTCTATACGAACTGACGAGCAAAAGGTGCAAGCTGTTTCAAAATTTCCAGAGCCGAAAACTCCGGCGGTTCTTAGGAATGACAGGCTGGTATCGGAGATTTGTAAAAGACTATGCCAGTATTACTGCTCCATTACACGATTGTCTCACAAAGGATAAAATCAAAAGATTCGCGCTTTCCCTTGACGCAAAATCAGCCTTTGACACTTTGAAAAATTGTCTAATATCTGCTCCTATACTTGTAAATCCTGATTTTAGTAAACGTTTTTTTATGCAGTGTGATGCTTCAACTCATGGTGTTGGTGGGGTACTCTTTCAGCTAGACGATGAGGGCAACGAACACCCGATCTCATATATGTCCGCTAAATTGAATAAGGCGCAAAAAAATTATAGCGTTACAGAGCTGGAGTGCTATGCAGCTGTCCTTAGTGTGAAAAGGTTTCGGCCCTACATTGAGGGGCTCCCCTTTACTATTCTTACAGACCACTCCAGCCTTCGTTGGCTAATGAACCAAAAAGAGCTCTCAGGTCGTCTGGCACGCTGGAGCTTGAAACTTCAAATGTTCGACTTTGAAATAGAACATCGTAAAGGCTCCCAAAATACAGTCCCCGATGCTCTATCACGGGCGTATATGGAGGAAATGACGGTAGATGAGAGTAACATCGCCATAGACCTGAATTCAGCGGCGTTTAAGTCAGAAGAGTACCAGAAGTTAAAGGAGTACGTTTCGAATAGGGAATATCAGCTACCAGATGTACAAGTGTCCAATGATTTTGTTTATAAGAGAACTAACTTCTACTCTGGTGATGCTTTACAAGAAGACAGAGCATGGAAGCTGTGGGTGCCCACGGAGCTAAGGCAAGAGTTGTTATGGAAAGCACACTACTCAGTATCAGCAGGCCACGGAGGAGTACAAAAAACATTGTCTAGACTACAGGATAAATACTACTGGCCGAAAATGGCAGCTGATATTCAGGCATTGGTGCGAGGATGTGAAGTGTGTAAAACATGTAAAACGACAAATAATTTCAAGAAACGAGAAGCCATTCCAGCGAATCTATATAGATTTCATGGGACCTTATCCAAGATCTCGAAGAGGTAACGTGTTTCTTTTTGTGTGCCTAGGCCATTTCACAAAATTTGTATTTCTAGAGCCAATGCGTACTGTCACATCCGCAAATGTAGTCATGTTTTTGGAAAATAGAATTTTTCACTTTTTTGGTGTGCCGGAGTTCGTGCACTCTGACAATGGGAAACAATTTATAGCCGGACAGTTTAAGAATTTTTTGCAAAAATATGGGGTCACGCATATAAAAACGGCATTTTACTCTCCCCAGGGTAACGCTTCGGAGAGGGTAAATAGATCAGTACTTCAAATAGTCAGGTCATATCTAGAAGAACAGCAGAATCAGTGGGATGAACATGTACCGGATGTGGCATTTGCATTGAGATCTGCGTGCCACACAGCAATTGCCATGGAACCATTTTATGCCTTGTTTGGTCACCAAATGGTTCAGCATGCAAATGACTATAAACTGTTACGTAAACTTGACCAGCTCAAAGACATTGATTATGGTGTTAGCAATCTATCTGATAAACAGAAATTAATACGGGATAAAATTATTGAAAGATTAGAGAAAGCCCATGAACGAGCTGCGAAGATTTATAACACTCGCAGCAAATCTGTCAAATTTAAGAAAGGACAATTTGTTTATAGACGGAACTTTGATCGAAGCAATAAAACTGAGGGCTATAACTACAAGCTTGGTCCGCGCCATGTAAAGTGTATAGTAGGGGAAACAGTAGGCAATTCTCTTTATGAACTGGTAGGGTTAGACGGCAAGAAAATGGGAGTGTACCATGCCCGAGATATTTTTGCAGTTTAAATATTTTTTTCATTTTTTTGTTTTTTTTAAGCCCGGCATCCTGTGGGTCGAAGCCACACGTTCGTTTTGTGAATCTGTAGTTTTTTACGCATGCGTTCCATTACATAAATGTATTCGACGAAGGCGTGCTTGTTACAGTATCTAACATCGTCGTAGTATTAAGCTTTAAATCTGGCAGCGTTTTATCATTTTTGCGCATTCATTGTGGTTAAGTGGCAACGCTTGAAACACTGTCATTAGTGTCATTTTTGTTCTAAAATTAAGTAAAGGAAGGTAGAGAGAGAATTTCCGGTTTTTTTTCTTTCCTTTTTGAAGCGACAAGTGAAGCCAATAAGTCAGGCAAAAAGAGATAAAGATTAATTAAATAAATTATTTCTACCAATCCCACAAAAAAAGAGGGTGGAACAAATTCTTTATTAACAAAGAAATCTGATCAAAGAAAAATAAAAGGGGTAACGAGTCCTAATCTCTTCATTGCCACGTGGCACGTGAAATCTATATTCAGATTTCCAAATCATTACCGCCAGCAATTTAAAGACACTTGGTTGCAGCCTGCTTCGTGGGAAGCTTTCAAATATGATAAGAAGCATAATTGTCTTGAAGTTACGTAAATAAATCCATATGCGTATACCAACACGCTTACTATTGATGGATTGCAATCAATACTCCTTCCTTTGTCACCATGTGTATCATTTAATAGACATCTCCTGGTCAAAGAAGAAATCTGCTTGTTTCAGCTATCTGGCCATCCTATTGTTTGTCCTACGTAGTTCGAATTATTAATTAAATTAAACAAAAAAAAAAGTTAAAAGAAAAGGTGCATATGAACATGATCACGTGTACATACATATATTTATATCCATATGTTATTGATCATACACGCATTTATTTTACATAAAATTCCTTTGCACCAGTTTTTTTTTTTCATTACATTATTTTTTATTTTACTTATTTTTTTTACACGCATATGTATGTATAAACGAAGAGAAAGATATACATAATAATATTTAACAAAAAGAATAAAAGTAGTAGCTATAGGTACATGTGTATATATATTTATAAAAAAACATATACTGAAAGTTTTTTAACTCTCCGAGAAAGATAAAAGAATGCTGGCGCCAACATTACAATATCACGGTGAGTCCTAACTTTAAGAGTAGTGTGTATGTTTATCTAATAATCATTCATTGATCACATTCTCTTAAGAAAGACAAATTTAATTAATGAAATCCAGTATATGTATATTTGTAAATACGCATAAGTGTTATGCACGTGGTAAAAATGTACTTACAAATGTTTCTTTTTTCCTTTTTTTTGCTTAAATATACTTACAAATATTTTTTTTGTTGTATGCACTTTTAAGCACATTTTTTTTATATACTATTTTTTGATTTTTGTACTCTTACCCCAAGCTGTAGAGAGAACATAGTATTTTAATTTTAATGAATTTAAGAGCAAATCTGGAGTACATATGCATTTACGCTCAAGAAATGAATTTTTTTTGTTTGTTTTTAATTTATAGTATATACTTAACATTTGATATATGTAAGTAATATTATATACCTATATATATAAGTATATACGAGTATAATTTATATTTTTCCTTTTATTAGTTGTTTTATCAACAAATCAATAAATGAAGACTACTGTGGAATTGACTTCATGGATGTTGTTTATTTAAAAATGAATCACTAAGGTGTAGACTTTCAGGGTGATGTTGAGGAATTAGCACGGGTAGTGTATTTCGAAGTATCGTTACTGACGGACTTTTCTTGGTCACGGGAAACTAGCCTCGGATAAAATTTCTTTTTTTTGGCCTATGAGGCCAATGTTAGGGAGGAGGGCAGGCCATCCAAGGGCAGACAAGATGAACAGCGGACGGACTAATACCATTAAAGGCAGACACATGGAAAAAAATATAATTACTGACTGCTTTCGAAGGTATGGACTAGGGACTATTTCGGACAGACAGGGTTTGGAGCTATATTTTCTTTGATATTTTGGAAATTGTGTATGATTTATTTTTTTTACTATATCTCGATCTATTTTTGTTTGGACACGAAACAGAAGAAAATTTATGTTTTAAAAATAAGTAACGTCGTCTTGGCAGCACCCACCCCCTAAGCCGACGAGCAGTACTGGGACTATGCCACCGTGTCCATTGCCTACATCAGACACGTTACCTTTGCAAGAAATCAAACTTACAACACATTCCATACATACATTACACATACATACGTACGGAACCCTAAAAGCATGTTTCCATTACGAGTTGAATCACCCGCTTCGCTCTCTTTATAAGATTTACGAAGCATGCTGTTTACATGACTTACCTATGTGCTTCGATTTGACAGTTGTTTTTAATAAAGAAACAAAACATTTTCATTATTTCCAAAAGCAATTAAAAAAAAATACAAAAATGGACAAAAAAAGTAAGTAAAATTGTGTTAGTTATTTTGAAAAACTGGATAAATATGCATATGTATGTTTTCCTTACTTCCAGCAACAAGAAAATGTCCGAGTAAATGGGACCAGGTGGGTGAGCGTGCTCTGCTAGAGCTTTGGGCAGAGAAGATGCCACAGTTGCGTGGCTGTCGCAAAAATAGCCACATTCATTTGGAAATGTCTGCAGAGTTGGCACTGCAGGGTCTTAAATATACCCCGGAAGAATTGCGGACAAAAATGCACAATATGACTTGTAGATATCGGTGAGTATGCTAAAAAATATGTAGATGGATAGGCATGTACAATGGAGTGGGGCCAATAGTATGGAAGGAAAAACATCTTAATGGGCGCTTCGCATTTCTGAATCACTAGACCATACATACATTTAGCTACAACTTTACTTTCAAAAATAAGTCAAAATTTCAAATAGTTTACGAAGTATGAGCCCAAGAATTTTCCAAAAAAGTGAAGTCTGAGAAAAAACTGAAGTCAAAAATAGGAAGCTGGATTTTTACCGTAGACATATCGTCTAGTGGATTTTTTTGCTCAGTACAATCCCAAGAATCAGAAACACGAAGCGCCTAGTAAGATGTTTAAATCGCCCCACCCTACTGTACAATGTTTGTGTTCGTCGAGTTCCTACATTTAGGTGTGTAACGCTATAAGTGAGCAGGAAGCTTATACATACATATGTACATAATAATTATTTTCATATTTATAGGAAAGAAAAACAGAAAATAGGTTCAACTGGTGGTTCTCCCTCAGAGTGGGACCTTTACAAGGATATGGAACATTTATTGGCTCCATTTAAAAGTTATCACCCTGAAGGTTTAGTTTTCGACAGTATAAATGGTAAGAAGTACACAGGAAAAAAGCAATACTCAATTTAAAAGCATTTTGTATTTTATTTTTAAGATATATCGTCAAATATTGGATCAGAATTGCCGCCATCGTCTCCATCATCAATAGCTCTATCGCTGCCATCACCGACTTCATCATCAAATCTACCGGAATCGCCATTACTACCCATGCCAGATTCGCCACCACCGTCTAAACTTCGTGTAGTGTATACTCCATTATATTGTATGATATTATATTTTATCACACTCGATTAAATTATTCTTATTCGATTTTTTTTGTGTTTAATCGCTTTATTTTATTTACTCATCACTATGTAGTTAACCACAATTTCTTTTACTTTCACTCAATTGGAAATTATGCTTTGTAATTACTATAACAATTGTTAAATTTGTAGCTTTAAGGATACCGCTATTTTTGTTTATAAGAAGTGAATTTTGAAAATAAAGAACAATCTTTTTCAAGCCTTCAAATCGGCTGTTTTATTTAAAGATTACAGGCATTAGAACTGCCTTATCTAAACCTCCCAGGCGTCTCAGGCGCCGGAGCACTACATGGCGATCCTGCCAAATCTGGGCACAAACAAAATCCCATCAGAGGAATACATTCCTGCAGGTTACAACGAGCATGCACCGCCATACGAGCCGACACTAAAAGAAGTGGGACCGAAAAAATTAACAATAGAAGAATACCGGCGACGACAGGCAAAAAGATTGGAGGAAAAACTTACCGCCATACCAAAAACTGAAAAACCACGTCATAAAAGAGGAGGTAAAATTGTGAAACTACGACGTAGGTTGGCAGCGCTAAGGGCAATTCTGGAGTCTGATCCTCCTCCATCCTGGCAACAAGCCACAAAAATCCATGCCGAAATTGCAACGGTTGAGAAAGAGATGTTTGCTCACCGAAACCGCAACAAATAAAAAAGGAAAACAACTCAATATCTTATGTACATATTTATTTTTTGGCACTAAATTTTATAATTATAAAAGCATGAATTAATAATTATTTGAAAACACATTACCTTTTTGATTTTGCACTACCATATACAAATTTGCGAACAAACACAAATTTGCATGAAATTTTTACCGCAAAAAAAAAAAAAGAAAAAATTTTTTTTTCGCACTTAATTTTAAATGAATTATAAACACATTTTTAAATAATTGCTTACAGAAAAAACAGAAAAGTACAAAGTTTTTGAAATAAGAAGAAGATAGTGAGAAAAGAAATTGTCAAAACAGCAACAATATTGCCAGACAAAACAGAATTTAGTTGTAAGAAGAAAATAGCGACATATGAATTTTTGAAACAGTGTTACCAGTGAGTTGCACTTATAGTATTACCAACGCGTTGTGTATTTAGTATAGCGAGTCACCTGGTACTAAGAACAAAAATTTTAATATATTTAAATAATATATATATATAATTAGAATACACATATTGTTAGCTCTAGTTCTATGGATCGAATAATTATTATTATCGAAGAGTTAGAAAGTTTAGAAAAGAATTTAAAGAAAAGTAAAGATAGAATTTACTCTCTTAGCTATAAGAACGAAAAATTAGAAAGGTTGAATTATTTAAAAACGGAAATTAATAATATTTGTGAGAAATTAGAAGAAAAGGAAGAGAAAACCACATCTCTAATTGCTACATTTAATGAGATATTTACTAGATTGCAGTTAAGATTATCAAATTTACTGGTTAAGGAAACAGAGTCGTCCCCAGAAACAAGTTCACCAAATTTAGTAGAAAATATACAAATCAATAATATTTCGGCAAATATGTCGCATTTCGATATTAATGTAGTAGGTAAAAACCTACAGATTTTTAAGGGTACATTTGAGGCGCTTGAAGATTTTATAACGCAAGCGGAGTTACTACATGATATGGTAAGAGCGGAAGACAGAGAAATTTTCGTCAAATATGTATATAATTTTAAACTATCGACACACGTGAGAAGTGTGGTAGGACGTACTAACAGACCGTCAACTTTTATTGAATTAAAGAATTTATTAGTTGCATCATATCCGAACCCTAAAACTTTGCAACAAGTTTTGACCGAATTAGGAACGATGAAACAAGGAAAATCCAGCATATCTGTTTTCAGAGAAAAAATTTCTCTACTTACAGAACAATTATGCTCTTTCGAAATACGGGCATTGGAAAATCCATCGCAAGAAGCGAAAAACGCTATTTTTAAAATGGGAGAAAGCATGGCTCTCAATGTTTTCACGAAGGGAGTTAATATGGAATATCATAACCTATTGATAGCTAGTGCTCCCAAAACGTTGAATGAAGCAGTAGAGAAGTGCATTACATTAGAAAGGGACATACAGACTAGTGAGAGCAGTATTTTCAGAGTACACAAGCGAGAAAACGATAACCGTTCATATTCTCATAGGGATTATATAACAAACAGGAATTCCAACTTTGCACGTTCTGATAGTAGGAACAATGCTAATAATAACAGATGGAGCCACAATAGGGTATACAATGAATATGGAAGAAATAATTGCAACAATAATAATCACAGCAACACAAGTGCTGGAACCCATAATTATAGCAGAACATATAACAATAGCAATCCCAGTCACCCTAACAATAATTGCGGTAACACAAGTACTGGAACCCACAATTCTAGTAGAACATATAACAATAGTCACGCCAACACAGGGTCTTATAATGCTAATAGAGCATATAGAAATAGACGGGAGAATAACAGGCGAAATTTCAATCAGGGAAACTAGGAGCGCCGGATAACAAGTATTGTTATCCAAGGCGACAAATATTTTACAAAATTTCTCGCACATTGAATAATTCCATTACGCTAACATGTAAAAGCATAGGTGGTAGTCTTGAATTTCTAGTAGATACAGGAGCAGATATTTCTATCTGTAAGATAGGCAACATTAAAAATATAGATAGTAGAAATATTTCGTCTATAAGTGGAATCACGACAGACACTATAGACAGCATTGGCACAGCAATTTTGAAATTAGAAATAGAAAATACCCATATTGAGCATGAGTTTCATATAGTAGAAAACGATTTCCCCATTGTAAATGACGGGATAATAGGAAGGGATATTTTAGAAAAATATAGATGCAAAATTGATTTTGATACTTTTACTACTACTTTCAACATAGCCCATAAAGAAATTATTATGCCAATGGCACCCAAGAGAATATGTAAGTCAGAAATACTTTTGCCGGCACGCTCAGAGTCTATAGTACCTATAAAAATTAAGACTGATGAGGAAAGCATTATTTTAAATAAAGAAATATCCCCAGGAATTTTCGTAGCAAACAGTATAATACCTGCCATGGGTAATCAACATATAAAAATACTTAATACTACTGATAGGGACATAAATTTAAATGATTTAGATTTGGAAGTTAAACCCTTATCAGAGTATACCATATACAGGTACAACGCTAGTGTACCTGTAGATAATAATCGCGTACAACAGATTTTAAACAGTTTGAAGATCGAGACTTTAGATCCTCTGGCAAGAAGCTCATTAATTGATATCATAAAAAGATATAGTGAAGTTTTTCATTTAGATGGTGAAAACCTGACGATGAACAATTTTTACACGCAAAAAATAGAAACTACAGATTCGACACCAATATACATAAAGCCTTATAGGTTACCAGAGTCACAGATTGCCGAAATGAATGCGCAGGTAGACAAATTATTGGAAGATGGAATAATCGAGCCGTCGGTGAGTCCATATAATTCTCCACTTTTGGTGATACCTAAAAAATCGTCTGATGATGAAAAGAAATGGAGATTAGTAGTAGATTTCAGAAAAATTAATGAGAAAATTGTAAATGACAAATTCCCCTTAACTACAATCGAAGATGTCCTCGATAAATTAGGTAGAGCTAAATATTTCACAACACTAGATTTAGCTAGTTCATTTCATCAGATCGGCTTGGACAGAGATTCTAGAAAGCTTACGTCTTTTTCAACAAAAAATGGTCATTTTCAATTTACGAGGTTACCCTTTGGACTGAAGATTTCGTCAAACAGTTTTCAAAGGATGTTGACTATAGCTTTAAGTGGTTTAAATGCAGAGGCTTTCTTATATGTCGATGACATCATAGTATTTGGATGTAGCGTACAACATCACCACGAAAACTTGATAAAAGTGTTCGAAAGACTGAAGAAATACAATTTAAAGTTAAATACAGACAAATGTTGTTTCTTAAGAAACGAAGTTGTTTACCTAGGTCATCTTATAACCGATAAAGGAATACGTACAGATCCTAAGAAGCACCAAGTTATTGAACAATATCCCGTACCTAAGAATGCTGATGATGTCAGACGTTTTGTAGCTTTCTGCAATTACTATAGACGTTTTGTCAAAAATTTTGCAGAAATAGCAAGAAACTTAACCGCGTTGCTAAAAAAGAATAAACCATTCATATGGGATGCAAATTGTCAGAAATCTTTTGAGACTTTAAAAGCGAAATTAATAAATCCTCCCATTCTAAAATACCCAGATTTCACAAAGCCATTTATATTGACGACAGATGCTTCAAACTATGCTCTTGGAGCAGTCCTTTCGCAAGGTGAAATAGGTTCTGATTTACCCGTGTCGTATGCCAGCAAAATGCTAAGTAAACATGACTTGAACAAACCCATTATTGAGAAGGAATTATTGGCCATACACTGGGCCATAAATTTTTTTCGTCCTTACCTGTACGGTAGAAAATTTCATGTAGTCACTGACCACAGGCCATTAATATCGTTGTTCTCACACAAGAATCCGTCATCTAAATTAACTCGGATCCGATTGGATCTGTGTGATTACGATTTTGATATTTCGTACAGAAAAGGAAAAATTAACGTTAATGCAGATGCTTTATCACGTATAATAACAAATAGTGAATCACTAAAGGCACTAATACCTTCACAACATGAGCAGAAAATACGAGAGATTCTAGTTGTAACTCGAAGTATGAGAAATAAATTAAATAGGCACGATGATGATGTTAGCAAAGATGTTGTTTCTTATAAAAAGCCTGATCAACTTTTTATATGGGACTGCACATCAATTTCAGATGTAATAGACAAAAGGAAACTGAAGTTTGAGATAGATAAAAAAATTAAGTTACCTCTATTCAAGTTCAACGATTCCGAAGTAGTAATTAGATGCGGCGATAATCCTAAACACACTCGGATGTATTTGGAGAAACTGTGTTCGAAAATGCTATCTTTAGGAATAACGGAACTCGCTTTAGAAGAAGACGATGAGATCTTTGCAAATATTACTAAAGAACAATTTAAAGATATATTTAATAGTATAAAGAGAGGAAAAAACGAAAATTTGAAAATAATATTGTATAAGAAGCCTACTAGAATCGTAGATAAAAATATGCAAAATATGCTAATCACAGAATACCACAACTCTATACATGGTGGTCATTTGGGTATAAGAAAAACTACTTTAAAGCTAAAACAAAGGTATATATGGAAGAACATGGGCAAAATGATAAAACGACATATATTAAACTGCAATGAATGTAGAATAAACAAACAAACAAGGCATTCAAAAGAGAAGTCAATAATGACAGATACTCCAGGATCTAGTTTCGAGGTAGTAACGATAGACACTGTAGGACCACTACGTTATTCTAACCAGTTTAGATATATATTAACCATGCAATGCGACCTTACAAAATATATAATAGCCTGCCCCATCGAAACTAAGGACGCCAAAACTGTTGCAAAGGCATTGGTTGAAAATCTCATAATAATATACGGGCATTTTAAGGTTCTAAAATCAGATAAAGGTACCGAATTTACAAATGCACTAATGTCTGAGATTTGTAGTCTATTACAAATAAAACAAGTTTTTAGTACGCCATACCATCACGAAACGTTAGGTTCGATAGAACGAACGCATAGGGTACTGAATGAATTTCTTTTAAATTTCTGTAAAAACCATGAATGGGACGTTTGGATCCCATACTTTTGCTTTGCGTATAATACAACGCCTCACATGGACACCAGTTATACACCATATGAACTTATTTTTGGAAAACTACCTAACTTGTTGAACGATAACATAACTACAGTTGAACCTATCTACGATATTGATAACTACTCGCAAGAACTCAAAGCTAGACTGCAATTTTCGCTAGCAAAAGCAAAGTGTTTGCTGGATATCGCAAAAAGAAAACGCGTCGACAAATGTACTAATATCAATCCGTTAAAGGTAGTGGTAGGAGATTTGGTTTTAGTAAAATCGCATAATAGAAAGAAATCTCAACCACCGTATCACGGCCCTTATAAAGTAGTTCGAACTAATGGAGTAAATTCTATCATAGATATAGGAAATAATATGAAAGAATACCATAATAATAATTTAAAAAAATATTAAAAAAAAATATATATAAAAAGAAAAAAAAAAAAAAAAAAATATTTTTTTTTCTTAAGGGGTATAGTGTAGTGTAGTGTATACTCCATTATATTGTATGATATTATATTTTATCACACTCGATTAAATTATTCTTATTCGATTTTTTTTGTGTTTAATCGCTTTATTTTATTTACTCATCACTAGCTATGTAGTTAACCACAATTTCTTTTACTTTCACTCAATTGGAAATTATGCTTTGTAATTACTATAACAATTGTTAAATTTGTAGCTTTAAGGATACCGCTATTTTTGTTTATAAGAAGTGAATTTTGAAAATAAAGAACAATCTTTTTCAAGCCTTCAAATCGGCTGTTTTATTTAAAGATTACAGGCATTAGAACTGCCTTATCTAAACCTCCCAGGCGTCTCAGGCGCCGGAGCACTACATTCGTATGTCTACAAACAAAAGGAAAAATAGTGTTGAAAAATTATTACAATCAATTGAAAAAAATGTAGATAAAATACAGGATGATATAAAAACCACCTCAGAAAGAATGTTAGCAATTGAAGAGGAGAAGAAAGAAATTTTGAAAAGTTTTGCTGCCAACGAAGCTGAGGTTCAAAAGGCTTTAATTGAATTTTTAAAAAATCCATAGTCTTTTAATCACTTAGCATAATTTGTATATGATCTCCTTTTTTATACCCTTCACATAAATGTGTAAGGGTATATATAAGTTTGTGATTCCGTTTGTAACGCATTGAAATATCCATCTAAGACCCCATAAAGTATATATATTCTGGATCAGCATCAATAGCGATTACGATTGAGCGATGTCCGTCTGTCCGTCTGTAGTCGTTGAAATACCGTTTCTGAGAAAACGGTTTGAGATAGAAACCTCATTCTTTCGCTAAAACGTGTTAAACCTCGGTAGTGGGTCTGCTATTGAAATTCAGCAAGATAGGTCCACGGATAGCCGAGATATATTCAAAAAACCGGGTTTTGAGGGGTATTTTTTGCCACTTTCTTAGTCAGATTTTTGAAAAAAAATTTTTCTTAAAAACTAAGCCATATCATTTTTAGTGCCCATTTAATCCTAGAAATTAAGGAATTTTTGAAATCGGCCCATATATATCCCGATTTTTAAAGAAATCGGCTTTATAAGCCAAATAAAACAACTTTTCGCACCAAAAATCAATCAGAATGTATGTACCATTGTGAAGGGTATTTAAGATTCGGCCCAGCCGAATATAGTACTCTTACTTGTTTATATTAATATTTTACATGAGTTATTTTTATTTTGTTATTTACATATACATATGTACTTACATATAAGTATGTATGTATCGCCGTATGAAATGCATGAGGGCCTTGTTTTATCATTAATTTTTTTTATTTTTTATGACGATGTACATATGTATCTACATATGTGTGCATGTATTGACTGTTTGTTGAATTCGTGTTTTTTTGGTTTATAGAAATAAATATGTATGTATGTACATACATGCAAGAAGCTTTAAATAAATTTTGAAAACCCGTAGCTTTTTAATTGTATAATTTAGGATTTATCTGATCTTTATTTTTGTTTTTTGTTATAAGTATATGCATGGCCGGGCAAAATACATGCATTGCTGTAGAATTTCAAATACAAAATACTTTATTTTAAGAAGATAGAACGGTGAAGAAATGTGTCATTTTATTGATTGAAAACATTTTTATCAAAATTTCAAGCTTAAATTAAAATGTATTTTGAGAGCACAAGTATTTAAAATACAAATACCAAATACATCTGCCCATAGTATTTAAAAAAACCCTGAGTATATATGAAATGCAAGAGGGTCTCATCATTAAAGTATTTGTACATATTCTCAGATACATATCGCTCTTTTATGGTAACGTATTCATATGTCAAACAAATAAAAAGAAACTTCATAGCTTCTGTTTAGATTTAGATATGTATGTTTTTGGAAATTTGTGTACAAACTAAGAACGTCTTATTGAAAAGTATTTTGAAGTAATTAAAAATTTTGGTTTTTTGAGGTATGACTACAATGCAATAAGTGGAGGAATATGAAATATTATTTGATGTATGGTTGAGTATTATTCATTTCTTTTGCATGCAGTATTCTTTTATGTTATAAGTATGTACATATTGAAACATTATAAGTAAAATGATACTTACACAAATATTCAGCTATTGCATGTCGCATTTTTTCTGCATTACTTCTATGCTCCGTTAACATTGTAACGTATTCTGGATACGACCGTTTCATTTCCGTAGCTTGCAAAGTCTGCAACCAAGCATCATTAATTGTGTCGTTATTTTCATTAAGAAAATTGTGAAGAACACAACTTGCCAATATAACGACGTTCGCATTTCTTATGGCATTGTCAACGCCTTTCCAATGCGTCTAAAACGCGCTTTTAATTGCCCAAAAGCATTTTCAACAACTCGACGTGATTTCGACAATGAATAATTGAAACACTTTTGTTGGTAGTTTTGCGACACTTGAAAAGGATACGGCTTCATAATTTGTTCGCTCAATCGAAATGCTGAATCGCCGATAATATGGACCGGAACATCTACTTCTGATAGATTTTTCTTCAAATCCATCAAAATATCGCATTGATCTAGCTGTCGCTTTAGAGAAGATTCTTGATATATCTGGGAATCGTTGCAACGTCCTGGACTGCCACAGCTTACATAAATAAAGCGACATCTAGAACAGAAAATAAGCGTGTATGTATACTAATTTCAATTTAATAGCAGATACCTTGCGTCAACTAATGCTAAGAGCACTATTGAGTACCATCCCTTATAATTGAAATAATCCGTAGCCTCCTCACGACCTGGGTGAATCTCAATATGGCAGCCGTCTGCAAATAAAAAGACACGTAAAACGTGAAAGTCTTAATGGTGCCTCAATTAACTTACCAAGAGCGCCCATACACTGCGGATATCCAAGAATTTCAAATTCCCGGACAAGTTCCTCAACTTTTTTGAGTGTTAATGGGAAATTGTTTAGATATGTTGGAGCCAAAACTTTCCACACTTCAGCACAAAAGCTCAACAGAATTTTGCATACTGTTGCTTTTCCCACTCCAAACAAATTTGCAATAGTACGGTACTCTGCCGAGGAGCCCAACGCATACAAGCTTATTGCCACTCTCTTTTCTAGAGGTATTGCTTCCCGCATGTTGGTATCAGTTTTCCGTAGCTCCGGCAGAGACTCGCATAGTTTGAAAAACGAGCTCCGACTCATTCTAAAGTTATTCTGGAAGATACTTTCATCAAGTAATTGACAGTCTCTCTCCCAGAATGTTTGACTTCGATCCTAAAATATTTATGTGTCATAAATTGTTCACAACAATATATGTACATTTTAATGTACATACATATGTACCTATAGATAACACAACTTACTATTTTCCAAGCTAATCTTTCCGATGTTATTGATAATTTAATAACGTTAAGCATTTGCAGCTGCTCTAAAAGCTGGGAACGTTTCTTGTTCAGCTCCATATGTAGGTTGGAGCATGCTTTCGAATACTCCATAAAATGTAGCTTGGAAGAAACTCTTCTTGCCATAATGGCCTTTTTCACAAAATTTTGCTTATTGTTCATTATTATTTTCACTTTTTTCTTATTTTATTTCTATTAAAAAAATAACTTTCACTTTTCGCGGGATATTTTTGTTTCTTTGTTCTTCTCTCTTTTGTTTACAATAGATGATTTTGACAATTAGTACAGATAAATTTGCGATTAAAATTAGAGAAGACAGAAATTTTGCATGCTTCGCAAGTAGCTTCAACATGAAGCAACATCATTCGCTCTCAAAATTTTGTATGGGGAAGCAAGTTGCTTCGCTACTGATTGGGGTGTTAAGCACAAATAGAGAGCGAAGCATATGTCGTGGAAACATGCTTTGAGAGTGCGAGCCAGCCTCGTACTTGACTTAATTTATTGCAATCTGTTATGGATGATTTTTTGTCATCTCAGAA
Organism: Sturmia bella; assembly: GCA_963662145.1. Lineage (NCBI taxonomy): Eukaryota > Metazoa > Arthropoda > Insecta > Diptera > Tachinidae > Sturmia > Sturmia bella. The sequence goes on along the minus strand of OY759171.1, from coordinate 38,906,077 downwards.
AACTGTTATTTGCTCTTTATATGAGAGCTTTTTCATACATGTTCTTATTTATAACATTGAGAGATATGTAGATGCTCACTTATTGATACAACTTGAACATTCACGCCAAGCCAAGCGTTGTTTGTTAACATTTCCTGTTAACATGTTTCTAGGTAGCAAACACACTTCTTTAGCACCCTATGAACTTTGGACGTGTCAAATTTCACAATTATGGCACAGCCGCTTGAACCACTCGGCAACGAAAGCTCAAGCAATTTTACTTTCTATTTACATATATACTTTACTAACATTTAAATTCAGAGTTTTATAAGACAACTATTAACGTGTTTTATTGAAGCTCTACCTCCAGGTTAAAGTACCTGTGTGGCAACAATAGGACTCTACTCTATTTTCTTAACATTTTTTGGTAACCCCGACGTGATCCTGTTCCAAGGCACAGGACTTTCATCCATTTTGGACTCGCAAAGGCAACAATTCATCAGTCCACCCATCAGGACATTCAGTCCACCCATCAAGACATTCAGTCACCCACCAGGACATCCAGTCCACTCATCAAGGACAGTCAGTCCACTCATTAAGACATTCAGTCCATTCATCCACCCATCCAGCATTCAGTACATCAATTCACCATGGCGTCGTTCGAAGAGTTTGTGACCAGCCAGAAGCAAACCGGTGAAAAAATTGAAACCATTATACGAAACTACAAGAAAGATCCATTATCTTGAAAGACATCTACTAGTTACTTCCAAGAAAGACTGAGAAGGCTAGATGAAGAATGGGCAGCGTTTGAAATAACTGACAGCAAAATTCGGTTGCTTGACCCAATACCTTTGGATCAAAAATATTTTACTGAGGATTACTACACGGCAATCATGGACATTGTTCATAACTACAAGGAGGAATTTGAGCAGTCAATATTGAGAATAGTTCCTCCTGTCTCAAAGGGATTTGTTGCAGCCCAGAAAACTGTTCAAACATCAGACACTGACGTAGCAATAGTAGAAACGGATAGCTTGGTAAGACTTATGAGAAGATAAGCAGCAAAAATGTACACACTCGACCGGCTCCTAAACAACAATTTCACGAATGAAGATACTACAGTCGCAATGAAGCTATGGCAAGGCATTGAAGATTTACATTATCAAATAGCCGAAATGTGCGATGATGCTGTTAATCAAGGTTATGACATGAATAGGTTTATCCAGTTAGAAGATCAATTATGCACTGCATGCATAGCTGCCACAATTAATGCTTCAACTAACCAGAGTTCAACTAACTGCAACAATATTAGTCACTTAGATGCTATGCCGATATCAAAAATAGTAATTCCAAGATTTGACGGAAACTATCTTAAATGGCAAGAATTCCATGACCTCTTTTCATCACTTATAATAAATCAGTCAATGCCAAAGGTTCAGAAGATTTGGTATTTGAAAACACATCTTGGGGGAGAAGCTGGAAATCTAATAAAACATTTCTCCGCATCTGGAGAAAATTTCGATGATGCATGGGCATTAGTAATAGATCGCTACAACAACAAAAGGTTACTAGTCAGCAAACTAGTGCAAAACCTAGTCGACTCATCAACTAAAGTGGCTACCGATAATTATGGGGCACTACATGACAACACCCAGGAGTGTTTTTAGCTCTAAACAATCTTAATATAGATATATCAACCTGGGATCCACTATTACTTCATTTATTATTGAAGCGATTGGACAATTCAACAAGACTTCGCTATGAACAATCGCTCTCACAGCCACGAGAAGTTCCAACATTCAAAGAATTTCTAGAATTCTTGGAAAGACATTTCCAATCCAAGGAAGCGTTGTCGGAAAGGGCAAATCATTCAAAGTCCAGAGTGAGTACTTCAATTACAACGAAGCAGATCAATAATTCATGCAATAGGTGCAAAAATGGAAACCATCCGTTATTTGCATGTATAAGGTTTCTTCAATTACCAACACCACCAAGACTTCAATTTGTTCAAAAACAAAGTTACTGTGTGAACTGCTTAAAGTCCGGTCATACTTCAAAAACTTGCATATCAAGCGGCTGCAAAAAATGCAGCAAAAAACATAATACATCGCTGCATTTGGAGAGCATCAATCAAGGCCTTAACCAAGCAGCATCAGCAGCGAGTGTCCCAAATAGCAACAGTTCATCATCATCTAGCAACCAAAACGCGTTTTCACTTACAACCTCTAACCAAGCCACAACTCCTAGTTACGTTCTTCTGGGCACAGCAATAGTAAAGATACGATCCAATGACAAAGAAATACAATGAAGAGCACTTCTCGACTCTGGATCGCAACTAAATTTCGTCAGTGAACGGTTAGTTAAACGTCTCGAAATACTAACTAAACCAACGTCAATCTGCATCAACGGAATAGCAGCTAGTAGCACTAGGGTACAACGCCGAGTGAACGTAGCCTTACATTCATGAACCAATAATTATACTTCACGGCTTGAAGCAGCGGCTCTTCGGCATATAACTTCACCACAACCATCTCAGATAATTAACATAGAGCAGTGGGCGATTCCCAAGAACATTGTACTAGCAGACTCAGGATGCAATCGCCCTGACAAAATAGACGTTTTTTAGGCGCAGAATTTTACCACCAACTATTATCAGATGGACAAATTCATTTAGGCAATGATATGCCCATTTTGAATAATAATTTACTTGGGTGGGTAATTGTTGGAAAAATTTGAAAGCATGAATCATCCATTGCAGCATGCAGAATGTGTACCGAAACCGAAGCTAACTTGGAAGAAGCGATTGCTCGACTTTGGGAGATAGAAAATATTGACCCATCTGACAGATGTCTTTCGGAGTCTGAAAAGCAATGTGAAAATCATGTTTTTGCAACCCACACCATCAACAAAAATGGCAGATTCATGGTCAGAATTCCATTTTGCAGCAGCTCCAATACTCTCGGCGAATCACATGGAGTAGCTTTTAACAGATTTCTATCATTAGAAAGGCGACTATCAAAAGCTCCAGAAGTTCAAGCACAATATATAAACTTCATGAAAGAATATGAAGCTTTGGGTCACATGACTCAAGTAGACGCAAAGTCTATACCAGAACCAAATTATTTCATACCCCATCACTGTGTTCTTAGACCAGACAGTTCAACAACAAAATTACGAGTAGTCTTTGATGCTTCCACTAAAACTTCTAACGGCGCTTCCTTGAATGATACAATGTACACAGGACCTACGGTTCAAAGTGAACTATTTTCAATTCTACTTCGCTTTCGACGCCCACGGTATGTCTTCACCACCGACATAAAAAAAATGTATAGACAAATAGTATATAGACAAATAGTATGCATCCAGATGATAGAAAATTTCAACTTATTATTTGGAGGGACAACCCAGCGATGCCAATAAAATACTACATTAGGATTAACATGGATGCCGAAGCATGACAAACTTTGTGTCAAGGTATGCTTAAGGGAAATTAACCATGTCACAAAACGCACAGTTAGCTCAGATTAAGCGAGTCTATTCCATCCATTAGGACTACTGTCGCCAATTGTTGTAACCACCAAAATATTCATCCAAGAGCTATGGCAGAAAAAATTAGACTGGGATGAGCCACTGCCAGAAGATCTTCATTCAACTTGGGTTGCATTTCGAAAGGAACTAGAACACATAAAGAATCTAAGAATTACGCGACATATTTGCGAAGGGCATGTACCAGCAAATATACAAATGCATGGCTTTGCAGACGCTTCGGAAAAGGCGTATGGCGCTGTCGTTTACATCAGGTCTACGATAAAAAGTAATCAGGTTATTGTGAGGTTATTATGTTGAAAGTCCTGAGTAGTCCCCTAAAACGTCGAACTTTACCCCGTCTTGAACTCTGCGCAGCGCTATTACGTACTCAACTTATATCAAGACTCAAGAAAGATTTAAGTCTCAATAATGTTCCTACTTACTTGTGGACAGATTCTGAGATCGTTTTGGCTTGGATCAATTCGCAATCATCATCCTATCAAACGTTTGTGGCCAACAGAATAGCTGCAATACAAGAACTATCAAAAGCAGAACAATGGCGGCATGTAAGCTCCAAGGACCTCCTATCGCGTGTCATTTCTCCAAAGAAACTTGCAGCGAACAATTTATGGTTCTATGGACCCATATTTCGATATGGACGTGAAGATGTTTGGCCCCCAGTATATGCAAAGGTGCTATGTAGAACTGACGCCGCAGACATGGAACGAAAAAAAAAACACCAACATAGATAGTAGCGACAACTACTGACAGCTCAACTACTATAGCTTATGAGATAACACACAATGGATAATTTAACACACTACAATGGGTAATGGGACTCGTACTGAGGTTTATAAATAATGCAAGGGGATTAAGGCAGCAAGGTAATTTCAAATTATCAACTCAAGAGCTTGAACAAGCCATAACAACTATTAAAGCGGTACAGCAGTCCGAGTTCGAAGACGAGATAAAAAGTACAAAAATGTACATAAAAACAGTAACCTTAATAATCTCACGCCGTTCCTAGATGTCAACGGAATCATCAGAGTAGAAGGACGTTTGGAAGCATCTGAATTGCCATACAACGCCAAACACCCAATGGTTATTCCCTACCTTGATACGTAATCAAAAGTGATAATTTAAACAACTCACATTCAAAATAAACTAGCACTATTATCACACACACTCGACAAAAATACTGGCCAATCAATTTAAAGTCAATAGCCCGATCAATAGTTCAGCATTGTTTAACCTGTTCCAGGGCAAAACCAAAACTTCTTAACCATATCATGGGAAATCTACCATCGACCAGAATCTGTCCCGCTCGACCATTTATCAACTCTGGTGTAGATTTTTGTGGACCATTTTGGGTTCACTATAAAATCAGAGGAAAACGGCCTCAAAACGCTTACATAGCAGTGTTTTGCTGCTTTGCTACAAATGCAGTGCATCTCGAAGTAGTAAGCAATTTAACGACAGATTCATTTATAGGAGCATTAAAAAGATTTATAAGCAGACGAGATCACTGCAAGAATTTATACCGTGATAATGCTACTTTATTGGCGCCAAAAATCAACTTCCGGAATTACCAGAAGCAGCATACGGAAATCCAGCTGTTGAAAAAATAGATAAGGCATGTACAAACCGGAGTATAATGTTCCATTTCATACCCCCCAGGGCACCTCATTTTGGAGGTTTATGGGAGGCAGCGGTGAAATCAGCTAGGCATCTCCTAGTAAGAAGTCAACAGCATCTCTAACGTATGAGGAACTCGAGACAGTGGTCATAGAAATCGAAGGGATTGTGAACTCCCGCCCGATGTCAGACAACCCAAACGATTTAGCAGCATTAACTCCTGGCCAGTTCCTTATAGGAGCACCACCTAACTCCCATATTGACACAGATAGTACTGAAAACAAAAAGGGTCTCTTAACAAGATGGAAATTAGTTACCCACTTAAAATCAGAGTTTTGGAAGCGTTGGTCACCAGAGTATCTGTCCGAACTACAATACCGACACAAATGAAACACACAACAAGATAACATCAAGGCAGGAGACATGGTGGTAATAAAGGAAGATAATACAGCTCTTTTACAGTGGTCTTTAGGTAGAATTGTAAAAACACATAAAGGCGATGATGGCTTCACTCGAGTAGCTGATGTCAAAACATCAAAAGGAGTTTGTCGAAAACCTATTTCCGGGTTTGTACTGTAGCGGAGTACCTTGTTACAATACTACTTGTTTTAAAAAAATATAAAAATAACTTTTTACCTTTGAATTTAATAAATAAGTTTGATTGTAAAAATATATACATAATTAATAAATTTTTGGAAGAAAGCATTTTGAATAAAACCTCAATATAAAAAATAATAAAATTTGATTAAACCAAAAGGTTTAACAATTGGTGACCCCGAATTTTTACGCAAAATAAAATTTTAAGGAGACATTTATTTCAAAATGCCAAGGAATCAACCACGGGATAATTCGGTAGGACCTCTTCCATCAGGCTCCGCAGCATCATCGCGAACATCGTTAATAACTCTCCGAGTTCCACAATTTTGGAAAGAAAATCCAGCAGTTTGGTTTGTTCAATTAGAAGCACAATTTGAAAACCACAACATTGTGGATGAAAGATCAAAATATCTCGCAATTTTGCCAGAATTGGGACCTGATGTACTTTCTCAAGTAAGTGACATCATTATCCAACAGCCTGGAGATGCTTACAAGAAAATAAAGGATCGGCTTATTGACCATTTTTCAATCTCTGAAGAAATGAGAATCAAAACGTTGTTAAAAGAGATGCCAATAGGCGACAAAAAGCCAAGCTCTTTAATTCGAGAAATGCGCGGTCTAGCGAATGGTGGAGTTACTGAGGATTTCCTGCGAAATATGTGGCTTCAGCGTTTACCTCAACAGACTCAAGCAATTCTGGCCACTTCTTTAGAACCTGTAGACAAGTTAGCAATTATGGCCGACAAGATTGGAGAAATTTCCAGTTCAAGCTCAATTAATATTGCGGGTATTCAAACCACCAATGAAATAAGCGAGCTTAAGCAACAGATTTCCGAGCTCACTAAGGCAGTAAAAAGTCTACAAATATCTCGAGGATCTATCCGTCCATCCAGATCTATTTCTCGTAGTAGATCAAAAAGATCTTACATCTCTAATGAAAAAATTTGTTTTTATCATCGTAGGTTCGGAAACAAGGCTCATTCTTGTCGTCAACCATGCGCTTTTGCAACACTAGCATCAAAAAACTGCCAAGGCGGTCACTAAATATTACTAGTGACCAAAGTCAAGCAACAAATCGTTTATTTATTTTTGACTCGCAATCGAACAGAAGTTATTTGATTGACTCTGGGGCAGATGTCTCAGTTATACCTCGTTCCAATCAAAACCTAAGAGAGCCAGAAAGCTTTAAACTATATGCCGCTAATGGGAGTGTTATAAATACATACGGTGAAGCAATTCTTTCCCTTTCACTTGGCTTAAGAAGAAGTTTCTCTTGGAAGTTTATTATTGCTGACGTAAATTTTCCAGTAATCGGTGCAGACTTTTTGCAACGCTACGGGTTACTAGTGGACCTTAAAGAAAAAAAGCTAATCGATAATGAAACTGGCTTGAATTCATCATTTTTCGTCAAAAAGGCATATGTCTCGGAAATCAAAACTGTGACTGAAAAAATTCCGTATCACGGGTTAATCGCTCGTTTCCCAAATATTACGAATCCTTCAACAACGTCAGTAAAGCAAAAACACAACGTGCAACACTTCATTGAAACAAAAGGTCATCCAGTGACTTCAAAAGCGCGACGTCTTTCACCTGAGCAGTTAGAAAATGCAAAACGTGAGTTTAAATTCATGGTTGAGCAGGGTATATGCTATCCGTCTAAAAGCAATTGGTCTAGCCCTTTACATATGGTACAGAAAAAGAATGGTCAGTGGAGGCCTTGCGGAGACTATCGCCGCCTAAATGCAATGACAGTTCCTGACAGATACCCACTGCCACTTATTCACGACTTTGGTTTTGGGTTAAGTGGTAAGACAGTTTTTTCCACAATAGATTTGGTTCGTGCCTACAATCAAATACCCGTGGCCTCTGAAGATATACCGAAAACCGCCATAATAACTCCTTTCGGACTCTTTGAATTTCATTTCATGACCTTTGGATTATGTAATGCTGGTCAAACTTTTCAAAGATTCATCCATGAGGTGTTGCGTGGTCTTGATTTTTGTTTTAGTTATCTCGATGATGTTCTTATTGCTTCGAACTCAGAAGAAGAGCATTTTCAACATCTTGAAATGATATTTCAAAGATTTGATGAGTACGGCATAGTCATAAATGTTGACAAATGTTGCTTTGGTAGATCAGAAGTTCAGTTCCTTGGCCACATGGTAAATAAAAATGGTATATATCCGCTACCAGATAAAGTGTCTGCAATTAGCAGCTACCCAAAACCGACCACTGCAAAAGAACTTCGGCGTTTTCTAGCTATGATCAACTTTTATCGGAGATTTCTTCCCAACGCAGCTGAAACCCAAGCACCACTTCTAGAATATCAAAAAGGCAACAAGAAAAATGATAAAACTCCAGTGGTTTGGACCCCTGAAGCTGCCAAAGCTTTTGAAAAATGTAAGTCCGATTTAGTTAATGCAACACTACTGGCCCATCCTATGGAAAATCAGCCAATTTGTGTAACGGTTGATGCATCAGATAAAGCCCTTGGTGGAGTGCTACAGCAACAATCCCTTAGTGGTTGGTGTCCACTTAGTTTTTTTTCTAGAAAGCTTACGGAAACTCAAAAACGATATAGTACCTACGATAGGGAACTATTGGCCGTTTACACTGTGATTAAATACTTCCGATATATGCTTGAAGGTCGTAAGTTTATAATTTTTACGGATCACAAACCACTGACTTTTGCTTTTAAGCAAAATCCTGAAAAAGCGTCTCCGCGTCAGTTCCGTCAACTCGATTTTATTTCACAGTTTTCCACGGATATTCGCCATATCAGTGGTCAAACAAATATAATTGCTGACACACTATCCCGTATCTGCACCATGGAAGTTCCTTCAACCATTGATTATGAGGAAATAAGCAGATCTCAAATCAACGATCCTGAACTTCAAGCGTTATTGATCGATGATACAAAATCATCACTGTTCTTAAAGTCAATAAAGCTTTTTCAGAATGCATCACCAGTTATATGTGACATTTCCACAAACAAGGCGAGGCCATTTGTGCCAAAAAATTATCGCAAAATTGTATTTAATACCCTACACGGTTTGTCGCATGGTGGTATCAGAGCAAGTACTAAACTGATACAGGAACGTTTTGTTTGGCCAAACATGAAAAGAGATATACAAACTTGGACTCAAGAATGTGTGCATTGTCAGCGCTCTAAAGTAACCCGGCATACACAAAGTAAAGCTGGTACATATCCTATTGTATCTGAAAGATTTTCTCACATCAATATAGATTTAGTTGGTCCATTACCTTCTATCAGGGGTTACGCTTATTTGTTAACTTGCATTGACAGGTTCACTCGCTGGCCTGAGGCTTTTCCATTGGAAAATATAACAGCTGAAAAAGTTGCTGAAGCTTTGTACAGCGGCTGGATTGCTCGCTTTGGTGTTCCAACCAAAATAACAACAGACCAGGGCCGTCAATTTGAGTCCAATCTTTTTAAGGAACTCACTACTCTACTCGGTTCCAAGAGAGCAAGAACAACTGCTTATCATCCATCAGCCAACGGCATGATAGAGCGTTGGCACCGTTCATTGAAAGCTTCTCTGATGTGTCATAATAACAAAAATTGGTTAGAAGTCCTTCCTACAGTACTTATGGGTCTCCGTTCCAGTATGCGAGAAGATATTGCGTCAACTCCCGCGGAATTAGTTTATGGTTCTTCAATTCGCTTACCATGTGATTTTGTATCTTCAGAAACTGCTCCTACAGATTATTTCGTACAAAATCTCAAGGCCCATATGAACGTACTGAAACCATCCGAAATACGTCATAAATCTAATAGATCAGTATTTCTTCATAAAAATTTAGACAGATGCTCTCACGTGTTTCTTCGAAATGATGCGGTTAAAAAACCCCTTCAACAACCCTATGATGGTCCCTATCATGTTTTGGAAAGAACAGAAAAACTTTTTACTTTGGATATTAAGGGTCGAAAGACAACTGTCTCTATAGACCGAGTGAAACCAGCACACATGTTTAATGATGAGATAATCAAAGACCCGAAGATAGTTACAATTCTTCATAGAACTTCAAATTTAACTTCAAACTCCAGCTCAAGAAATTTGCGAAGTAGATCAAAAATCCCCAAGAGAATAAGCTTTCCGAGAGTTTAATATTAAACTCTCTAGTGGGGGAGTATATGTAGCGGAGTACCTTGTTACAATACTACTTGTTTTAAAAAAATATAAAAATAACTTTTTACCTTTGAATTTAATAAATAAGTTTGATTGTAAAAATATATACATAATTAATAAATTTTTGGAAGAAAGCATTTTGAATAAAACCTCAATATAAAAAATAATAAAATTTGATTAAACCAAAAGGTTTAACAGTACCATTGCCAATCAATAAGTCTGAAGATGATCAACCCCCTCAACAAAATGACTTGACTGACATGCAAATTCAGCGGGATGAAAATCCTGAGGATGAGAGAAAACTAAGGCAGATGTCAACAAGCTAAAAGTTGCGATTATGATGGCAATAATACTAATACCGCTTGTGTTAGGAGGACAAATCCACAACAAAAGGTTCGGTAATCGTTTGGGTAAACATTTGGAAGGAATGGGATCTGCCGCAACCTCAAATACAGAATGGCAATTGTTGGTCTATTACGATTTAAAGGAATTTTGGTCTGAAGCCGCAATTTTCTCGCAAGGAACACAGGCTCATCTATCTCATCTATGTGATCAACTTCAAGACAAGACGACATGCACAAACCTGGTCAAACATTTTGCACACACTGAAGCCGAATTAAAATTTGACAGCATGCTTCTGTATGGGCGGATACAAAAGAGGGCTGCAATCGATCTACTTGGATATATCGTGCATTCACTTTTTGGAGGGTTGGACTCTGAATACGCCAAAGATATGGCGTATTCAGGGGCTCACCGACAGTAAGTACCAACCTGGATCAATGACACATTAGTTGCAATACAGCCATGTGCACCTCTCTTTATTATCAACATTGCTCACAACCAATACCTTCCCATTAGCCAGTCGGAATTCAATTCATGCTCGCCCATCACAGAAAGTATGTATCTAAGCTCGAAGGGCCAAATAACGCATCAAGGGGGTTCGTCCACATGCAGCTGTGAGCTGAACTTATTCCATAACAATACTCAATCAGACTGCCCTGTACAGCAAATAAAAGATGATGCAGTCTGGATCTCTCTTCATCACCGAAATAAATGGATATATGCAGTTTCAAACTCGCTTCAGGCAACATCAGTATGCAAAAGTGAAATTACACAATTCACACTTGAAGGATCTGGCTTACTTATTTTGGACCCAGATTGCACTCTCAAATATAATTTCACAACGTTGCACGGACAAGACATGATTTCCAGTAAGATTCAAACGTTATACACCAGGTTTTGGGCACCTACACAACGAATACACGAAGATCGCATCAAACCATTACTAACAGCTTTACAGACCTCATTAGCAACACAAGATATATTAAAACTCCCAAACAAAATTGAAGCTCATAATTATCATCACATGACGGTTGGGTACACATCATTATTTGTTGCTTTTAGTATTGTAATATATTTGGTGGTAAAACCAAAATTAAAAAGGCGATCAACTCCAGTTCCAGCACCTCGCATGCAACACACGAATTCAGAATTCACTGTCCACATTTAACAACCAGATGACTACAACAAAACCAAATTCATACAGCTGTTCAACAATCATCCAAAAATGTCAATTCAGCACTTTAGAATCAGATAAGAGTTAACATTCGAATAGTTGTTTATAATTTAGTGGTTTAATGAAATAAATTGTATGAATAAGTAGTCATTCATATGTATGTATGTAGATAATTATTATTGCTCTGTTATTCAATACACAACCAAAAAAAAAAAAAAAACACAAACAAATACAGAAAGCAACTTGACAATTAGAGTCTCACAAGTCGTTTGAGCTACGTTCAACGGGGGGAGCATGTTAATACATACATATTTTCGTTCGTTTGCTGGGATGTGCAACTGATGGTTCAGTTTTTATTAATAATTAAACTTCAGCGAAAATATGGTGAAGCAATAGCTCGCAAAATAATTAGGTCAATATTTAAAGTTGAGTTCATGTAATTTTGTCACTAAGCATTTTGTTAGTGACCTATAAAATAGTTTAACGATTTCAACATAGCTTAAGTCAGCACTTTTAATTATAATCATTTTATCAATAATTTAATTAATATAACATATTGTAAATAAGCAGTTTTAATTATAACAATTTGATATAAAAGGAAAGGCAAAATAAAACAAAAGTTGAGTTTCTTTGCTAATTACAAGAAATACACTTGTTTTTTAACTAAACTCATTGCCTCCAGGTTAAAGTGCATGTGTGGTTACAATCAAAAATAAAAAGTGCCTGTGTAGCAACAATAGGAATCTCTTTTATTTTCTTAACAAATGGTATTTTTAAATATAAAATTAACTAGAGAAAAGATATACATATGTAAGTATGTAAATACATTTATGTATAATTTTTTAAGAGAATTTTTAACGGGATAATATGTATATGTACGTAGCAAAAATATTGATCTACAATATTTTTTCTGCTTATTAAAAAGAATGCATATTATTTATTTTACTGTACAACGGCACAATCATGTTTGTTGTTATGCAGTGAAACACAATAAGGGGTTCGCTATTTAAAAATAAAACATTAGGGGATTCAGTGTATATGTATATAAATGTATATAATGCACAAACTAAAATAAAAAATAAAGAACTTCCTTCAGAAGTGATGCACAAAAATATAAACTCCATATGGAGTTTATAAACGAAGCATTAACTTTGGGCGTCACATCCTAATTTTGGATAGATACAAACTACCTTATGTGTGTCCTGCCATTGATGAATTTTGTTTTATCCTCACTGTCGATGCGAGACTTGAAAAGGCTGAAAACAGATCCTCGGTCGATGTACACTGCGAAAAGAGTTCCAATCCGTCAGTTCTTTGTTATATTTTCCAATAACTTCCAGCACATGGTCAGATAGGAATTTCTATCCCCATCCTTTGTTGTAGAGTTGGTATATTTCTTCCACACACCTGCTCCAGCTTACAGCCATCCTATGGCGAAGGGACTCCTATTACCAACTTTTTAAGGGTGATTGCACGGGTCTGTAATGCTAACTTTAACATCAACAAACCCTTTTGAAATTTGCAGCTATTGATTTCTATTGGAGTTGTGTGTCAGAACGTACTCCAATATTGCATTGTTTACTACATAGATCTTCAATCTCCTGCAAATAGCGAAAACAAGTAACAGCTAAAAACTTACAAGATACTTAATATACTTACTTTTGAACCGTAAGAGATCGAGACTTGAAATTTTTACAGGATATACAGATACCAGATAACAACAATTTTGGGTATTCCCCAAAATAGTAAAAAGTGAAAACTAAAATGTTGCCCTACATACGGGGACAGCTACTAAAAAGTGAATTTAGCTTTTGAACCAGGCCTCTATACCAATAATTGTGAAAAAGTAAAACTTAATTGCTCTTTATACACGGGGATACTCTTTAGCTTTAAGATCAGCTATATCTTTTGAACAGTAACAGATAGAGCCTTGAAATGTACCCACTGATGTAGTTGTTTTTCCTCTACACCAGCAACTATTAAAAGCAATTAAAAACTTACACAGTAGTATGGAGCAATCGGGAGTCAGTCTCGTACTTGGTTCAATTTTTTTTTAATTTTGTTTTTAAAAGAAAAAAAAAAGGATATTAGCAAGCAGTTGTTAATGTTGTTATTTTTTTCAATGTCTTTTCGCACTTTATAAATTTGTTTTTATTATTAAAAATAGTTTTTTTTCTATTTCACTACGGTGTGTTACAAAACCACATCCGCAGTATTTGAATTTTACTATAGCATGATATAGACATTTAAAGCATGAAACTAAATATTTGTTTCCTTACCAATGACTGTATCAAATTTCACAAAAATCTGTTCAATACTTTAGAAGTTCAAGATTCTTTACCACGTTTCTTGGTACATTGGTGATATCTATATCATTTAAAAATCGCATTCGAAACTACCTAGCCGAGCTTTGGGAACTTTTAGCCCAGTTTCGCCCTTTTTTGTACCAATTCGACCAACCGGTTCTTGTGCCGTTTGAGTTGAATTTCAAAGTTACTAAGATACATCTTATTTACATATTTGCAACAAGGTGAAGTGAAAACTTCCAATAGTCTACTTCGTGATATACGCACAATCAATAGCATAGGAACTGAAAATGGTACCCAAACTGGAAAATGTCATATGCAAATACATATATATGTGCATATGTATACGAAAGTGACGCTTGTGTAGGATATTTAATATTTGATATTTAATTATTGAATTTGTTCTAACTTGTTTTATTTCATCTTCTTGGTAGTTTCCAGTTTTTAATTTTTCTGATTGATGTACACTTCCGTTTACTTCTTTATTTTTCTAATTGCAGAAAACCGACTATAGCCCAGAGTTAAGTGGTTTACTTGAGAATTTGTATTTTTCACTTGGATCAGCATTGGGTTTACCTGAGACTGGTAAGTTATACAGTTTATTTTTTACATTCTTTTGTTGAGCAAATTTCGACCTAGGCAATATAAAGCTTAGTTTAGACGATATGTTGAATCAGCATATATATGCTAACAACTGTATGATTAAAAATAACATCAAATGCATATGTCATCACATATCATATGCTAGGTGTTTACACTATATGCTGAAACTACCAAATTTTTTAATTCAACATATTTCAGCAAATAGAATGTCAACATAAGAGTTAGCATACAATTTTTGTGTTTATACGATATGTTGATAATTATATGGTGATATGTATGCTGAATCGTATAAACATTTTCTTGTAAAATAGCATCCATTTCTTTAAACATACATATGTATGTACTTACGTTATTGTGAAAAACAACAATATCATTAAAATAAAATATTTCAAAACTCACCAAGCTTCATAATTCTATTAATCATGAAAAACAAAAGAAAACGTAAAAAAATATCTTTATAATTTATTCTTTACAATTTTTCGTTTACTATACTGACGTTCGAAGATCTGTGCCAATTAATTTTCATCTTGGCAGCTGCTGAAAACAAAAGTGCGGCGGCGGTTGAAATCCGGATGTATGCATGTAATCAATGCCTTGCCGTTGATTGTTCATTATTCGAACTATTTCAAGCAGAATTCATACCAGGTAGACTTGAAACATAGGTGATTATTTTTTGTGATCATTGAATTTCATTTCATTACATGTGTGCTCGTTTGCAAATTTTGAAGAAGATATATATTTACATAAACGAAAATTGTCGGTGGCTCAACAAAGCCATTCGGCAAATATGCATACAAATTAGATACATACATACATATATGCTAAAAAGCTTAAACAGCATTTTCAACAAATGGCATATCAGCTAGCATACGCAGGAAATTAGCCAAATACTAAAAACATACTGCTCACAAGAAATGCTAAAATTGCCAACATATATTTGTTGGTACATATTTTTAACAAATTGTTTGCAAACGTTGTTAAACATACGTATGCTGGTAAAGATTTTGCGTTTACACAATAAATAGCTCATACCAGGTGGTTGCAATGGAATTTGCAAAATGAAAAAAATACATGTATTTCATTACATAGTATATTTCAAAGTGAACAAACAGCTAGAAGCCAAAATAGTCACCTGTGTTTCAAGTCCAACAATCAACGGCAAGGCGTTGATTACATTGCATACATCCGGATTTCAACCGCCGCCCCACTTTTGTTTTCAGCAGCTGCCAAGATGAAAATTAATTGGCACAGATCTTCGAACGTCTTATAATTCTTTGTATAATTTTGCACAAAAACCTTCATCTGCCCGCCGTTCTACCCATTTTCTTTTCCAAACTCGGCTTCTTTTTCCTTTTACTTCACTTTCATCACTATCAAAAACAAGGACTGCGCAAGCAATAGCAAGCGATATTTCTTCCGAAGACATTTTTTTTATATTAAAAACACGAATTTTCTGCAATAACGCGTTGTATAAATAGAAAGTAGTATCAAACTTATTTTACAAGCAAATGTTTATACGATTCAGCATACATATCACCATGTAATTATCAACATATCGTATAAACACAATAATTGTATGCTAACTCTTATGTTGACATTCCATTTGCTGAAATATGTTGAATTAAAAAATTTGGTAGTTTTAGCATATAGTGTAAACACCTAGCAAATGATATGTGATGACATATGCATTTGATGTTATTTTTAATCATAGAGTTATTAGCATATATATGCTGATTCAACATATCGTCTAAACTAAGCTAAGTTAAGCTTAACTCTGTGGAAAAGTATACAGTTAAAACTTCAAGAATTTTCATCATGCAAAATACAAATAAACTAAAAAATATTTTTTCTTTTTACACAGAAAATTAAAAGATGTTACGAATAAGATTGCTAGATTTTACAGACGTACAAAGACCAAAAGAGTAAAAAAAATTTAATTTTCTGACAAAGTCAAATTATTCCGTTATTGTTTAGCACTAGCTATTAAAATATTATGATTTGCTAGTGAACGCTCATTCTCTATTTGTATTAATCTTTCGTTGTAAGTGTCGTTTTGTATGATCTTTCATTATTCACATAAATTATATTTGAAATGTATATATAGGCTCTCTTAGTTGTACTGGGAATTGTGAAAATGATGCTTCTCTCAGAGTATTTTCCAGTGGCAATCATTTTGTATGTCTCTCTGAGAACTCCTTTTGACGTAATATTGATCAAAAAACACTAATATGACGTTTGACGTTTTTCTTCACGGAAGCTCTTTTATTTTGACGTTTTTCTAGCTTCGCTCCTTTTTAAATTTATGGCAACTAGGAGAAAGTAATTGAAAGAAAACTTAAAAATGTTTATACTTTAATTTACTCAAGAAAGTAAGATACTAATAGATAGCATTCTTACGATCACTTATGTATGTTAAGAAAAAGTAAGCAGTATCACTCTGAACTATGTTAATACATAATATGTCTGTCAAACTTAATATAAAATTTGAAAACAATTTTTCGAGATACAAACGTTATTAGAAATCAAACCAAAATAAATTCTTCACCCAGCGCAAACCAGATGGCTTTCATTGGAAGCAGTTGTTGTTCGGATTCTAAGATTATATGAACCTCTAAAAATTTATTTGCTTTTGCTGCTAATTTCTACCAAATCGATACCGCTAAAGATATTTCAGAAAATTTGAATGACATAAATCAGTTGTATTTTTCTTCTTAAAATATATTCATTCCTAACTACATAAATAATATTAATAAAACATTTCAAAGTGTAGGTATGCGAATTCCTAGTAGTATGCATAGTGCTATATCAAAGCTTTTTAAAGTAGCATTGACAAATTTTATAAAAGGTGATTATATAAAACAGAACTAATTATATGATATTAAGTTTTGTGAAAGAAAAATTGTTTATCAAGAGATGAAGTTTATGTTGGTGTTCACATAAAAGAGCAAATGTCGCAGTGTAGAATTGCCGTTCAAATTTATAACCAACTTGTATTTAAATGTATTTAATTTTATATTGAGTTATGCTGTCATATAAAGAAAAGTTTTGACTTTGGAAATTCAGTTTTAAGTAATTTAAATTGAATTAATCCATTCGTTATTTTAAATAAAAATACTTTTATATCACTCATGTTAAAAAAATTTCCTAATTTGGTATCTAAACTTGAAAAGGACGTAAGAGAAATGCGGATTTTAGTTTGTATTTGTTTTGTTTATATTAAATTACTTTTTCAGGCTTAAGTTCAACCCAAGGGGGTTTTCACTACTTTTTAATCAATATCAATTAAGTAAAGAAAAGTAAAATTTATTTGCTAGGTGGACAACCGGCTGTTTCTGGGTAGCAAGCACCCTTCATCAGCACCCTATGAACTTTGGACGTGTCAAATTTTACAATTTTGGCACAGCCGCTTTAACCACTCGGCAACCAAAGCTCACGCAATTTTACTTTCTGTTTGTATACTTAATTAACATTAATCAAAGCAATGATATTTTTGCAGTCCTGGGGGTCAATTCTGGTTCTGTGAAATGGTGAAATGAAAAGTTTTTTCACCATTTCATAGCAGTTTAGATTCGCGTTCTTTGTGAAATGAAAAAAATACGTCAAAGCGTTTTCATATGAAAACAACACTGGAATGAAACGGGATTTTTTCACCGCTTCACAACGCTTCTGATTCTTGATTTGTGAAACAGTGCAACCAACTGTCAAAAAATCTTCATATGAAAATATTTTTTTCACAAGCATTTTATTTGTGAAAATGGAGAAAATAGCACGAGGAAAGCGCGCCAGCGAAAATCAAAAGGAGTACCTTATAAATTTTTTGGAAGAAAATATAGACATAGCGAATGATAAGTATGAAATACAATAATTATACATACATATGTAAATAAGTCAATTATTAACAATAATTTTCTAGATTTGTGACCACAGATGGGGCGAAATTTAGAGATGAAAAGTGGAAAGAATTGGCAACGAGCCTAAATGCTTTAGGAGGAACCTTTAAAGATGCTGCGAAATGGCGAAAGTATTGGAGCGATTTGCGGTATGGATATAGTTAATTATTAGTTAAAATTATTTTTGTACATACATAGACTTTTACCAATTGTAGAGTTCATACGCGCGCTAAATACTTAGAAATTAAGCAAGCTGAGCAAAGGAGCGGCATAAATGGTATAGTCCGTTTGAAAACACTATCACCACTGGAGGAGCGGGTGATCAAAATATCAACAACAGAAGCTGTGGACGGCGATGGAACGCCAGAAATTGGTTTTGAAGCAATTCCTACTTTTATGGAGCAAAGTATGGACATTTGCGAACATTTTGAAGGCTTTGATGTTGCTCTAGCTTCTGAAAGCATTGAAAATCCTTCGTGCTCCAGCAATGCCAAGAAATCGTGTGCACCAAGAGTAGGCATCACTTCGGTGCGACCAAGAAGACACAAAAGAAAACTGCCAACAGAAACGCCGCACTTGGAAAAACTGCTCAAAATAGAAGAACAAAAAATTGCTGAGATGGTAGAGCAAAACAATTTAAAGCGGCAAGAAATCGCCATTCAAAGGGAGCAGCTGGAAGCGACTAAAAAGCAAACAGCTGCTATAGAAGCGAGTAATTTAATTAAAGAAATGCTTCTTGAGAGATTGCAAAGCGTTGCAAATTATATAGAAGAGCAAAATCCGTGAATTTATGTTTGGTTTTAATTTAATTTAATTTAATTTTTTTTTGTTTAAATGAAGTAATTTTTTTTAAGTATTGAAATTTTTTTATTTAGTACATGCGAGCATATAGCTTGCAAACATTATGTGATATAAACAGTGCAAATTTTTTACTTGTATGTATAACCTTTTGTTATTAATATATTTTTATATTTTATTCTTTTTTTTACAATATAAATGAAATGTTTAATAAATTCTGTTAAAAATTTAAATCTGTGTGTTATTCCCAAAATATTCTTCGACAATTTGCAAACGTTGTCTTTTGGCAATATTCAATATGCTGCAAGTAGAAGTGCTCGTAGTATTATCGTGACTTTCAGACTCCTCGGAGTCCTCAAAGTAAACTTCTTGAAAAGGTACTTTTTTACGCACTAAGTAGTTGTGAAGAACCATGCAGGCATTAATAATGAGGCCAGCTTTTGGTGGACTATAAAAGAGTGCTCTTTCCTTTGATAGACACCGAAATCTGCTTTTTAATACTCCAATGCACCTCTCCACAAGTGCTCTAGTTGATTTGTGTGACATGTTGTACCGTTCTTCTGCTAAATTATTCGCAGTGCTAATTGGTGTCATTAGCCAAGGCTATTTCAAAATTAAAAATACGAGAACTTAAAGCTTAAAAAATATATACTATGTATATATACATGTATGCTTTTACCTGCAACGGATAACCACTATCACCCAAAAGCCAAAAGTTACGTTCTCCACCATTATACAATTCTTCCAAATTGTTGTAAGCCCGAGAACAACGCCATACATATGAGTCATGAGCTGTTCCACCGAATCCAGCATTCGCTGCTAGAATTATATAATCTGCATCGCAGATTATCATCACATTTTTAGAATGACCACCCTTCCGGCAATAGTAGACATGCTCAACTTCATATTTTGGTGCTGCTATTTTGATATGCGTTCCATCTATCAGCCCTATTACTCCCGGAAATTGAAATTTTTCCATAAACTTAATTTTTAGGGCTGGAAACTCTTCACGCTTTGGAAACTTTATGTGGTTATGTGCAATATTATTTAGAGCGGTAGCAACCACTTGCACACATCTACTTACAGACGATTGAGATAAAGCAGATAAAATGTCCTATCCCACACTACGTTGAAAACTGCCTGTTGCAAAAAAGCGTAGCGCACTTAATACCATGATCGTGCTTGGAATAGCGTGCCTGCGACTTGAATTTGGCAAAAATGGTCTTATCTCATTTATTAACTCTAAGCACAATGCCTTTGGAAACCGATATAAATCCATAAAGTGCTCTTCTGTTATAATCTCAAATGGGTTTTGGCTATCGCGGAGTGTACGCCTCTGCACACGTAATATATTTCTATACATTATACATAAATTTATTAATTATTGAAATAGAAAAAATTAACAATATTATTTTCTCACCTTTGTTCATCTCGATTTCTCTGTGATAAACCAAAAAAAATTATTAATCCTGACATATTTATTTTACTCTTCTTTTTGACGCTTGCTTTAAAATTTGACGTTTGTTTTAAAATTTGGATAACATAGTTATAAAAGTTTCACAGCAACACATGGAATGCAACAATGTTTTCATAATGCGAACAAGAATCAGAAAATAAGCGTTGATGAAAAAGTATTATGAAAACTACCTATGAAAACGAAAATGAAAAGATTTTTTTTCATTTCACCATTTCACAGAACCAGAATTGACCCCCTGGACGATATTTTATCATCTCAGAAGACTGTTATTTGTGCTTTCTGTTTATATGAAAGCTTTTTTTTTTTCACATGTTCTGTTATTTGCATCATTGAGATCTAGATGCTCTTTTAAGCTCTAAACACATAGATGACAGCAGACTGCAAATGCTGCCAACTTCAAGTGCAGCCAACTTCAAATGCTGCTCTGAAGTCGGCTTCATAACTATTTTGAAGACAGCAACAACATAATAATCAGCTGGTGTGTAAATCAATTTCGAATTTTTATAAATATTACAAATTCAAAGTTTAAAAATATAAAAAATGAGCGAACAAAATTTAGCGAATTTTATCACAACAATTGTTAAAATATCTCAGACTACATTTGCTGTAGTGTATAAAGCCCATAAGACGAATAGTACAAGAAACAGAAGATGGTGGGTTCGCCCAGTAAATATAACCCGTGATGAGGAGGGCATTTACAAAACATGTGTACAACAGCTCAAGGAAAAAGATGAAGAACAGTTTTTCAAAGCAACCAGGATGAAAATTAAATAAAATATCACAAAAAATTAGCTGAAACGAAAAAAATTGTTTTGATATTGAAAATGAACAGCTGTATATTTTAGCAATGCTAATTTCAGGGATGCCGTATTGCTTATTTCATAATGAATAAAATTGAAAATATTGATGAAAAATTTAATAATATCACGAAAAAATTATAAAAACACATACATTTATTTATTTATTATATTTTTGCAATGTTCTTTTGTGTTTAATTTTAAAAAAAAGTTTTTGTTCTAATTTGTCCAATTTATATATATAATGGCAACACTATATTTGCTTATTTGCTGCCCGTCAAAATAGAAAATGGCCTAAGTTGGCAGCAGCAGCAAATGCTGTTGTGCAGTCGTGCTGCCCTGCTGCCGTCAAAATAATCGTTTTCATTTAAACATATGCATTTTATTTTTGACATATTGCTGCTTGCTGTCTGCTGTCGTCTATGTGTTTAGAGCTTGACGGGCAGCAAATAAGCAAATATAGTGTTGCCATTATATATATAAATTGGACAAATTAGAACAAAAACTTTTTTTTAAAATTAAACACAAAAGAACATTGCAAAAATATAATAAATAAATAAATGTATGTGTTTTTATAATTTTTTCGTGATATTATTAAATTTTTCATCAATATTTTCAATTTTATTCATTATGAAATAAGCAATACGGCATCCCTGAAATTAGCATTGCTAAAATATACAGCTGTTCATTTTCAATATCAAAACAATTTTTTTCGTTTCAGCTAATTTTTTGTGATATTTTATTTAATTTTCATCCTGGTTGCTTTGAAAAACTGTTCTTCATCTTTTTCCTTGAGCTGTTGTACACATGTTTTGTAAATGCCCTCCTCATCACGGGTTATATTTACTGGGCGAACCCACCATCTTCTGTTTCTTGTACTATTCGTCTTATGGGCTTTATACACTACAGCAAATGTAGTCTGAGATATTTTAACAATTGTTGTGATAAAATTCGCTAAATTTTGTTCGCTCATTTTTTATATTTTTAAACTTTGAATTTGTAATATTTATAAAAATTCGAAATTGATTTACACACCAGCTGATTATTATGTTGTTGCTGTCTTCAAAATAGTTATGAAGCCGACTTCAGAGCAGCATTTGAAGTTGGCTGCACTTGAAGTTGGCAGCATTTGCAGTCTGCTGTCATCTATGTGTTTAGAGCTTCAAAATAGAAAATGGCCTAAGTTGGCAGCAGCAGCAAATGCTGTTGTGCAGTCGTGCTGCCCTGCTGCCGTCAAAATAATCGTTTTCATTTAAACATATGCATTTTATTTTTGACATATTGCTGCTTGCTGTCTGCTGTCGTCTATGTGTTTAGAGCTTTATTGATACAATTTGAACATTTACGCCGTGCCATGCGTTATTAACATTTTACTGTAAATTTATAATTTTATCGAACTTCTGTAATACATTTATATTAAATTACTTTTTCAGGCTTGAGTTCAACCCTTGGGTTTTCACTACTTTTTAATCAATATCAATTAAGTAAAGAAAAGTAAAATTTATTTGCTAGGTGGACAACCGGCTGTTTCTGGGTAGCAAACACCCTTCATCAGCACCCTATGAACTTTGGACGTGTCAAATTTTACAATTTTGGCACAGTCGCTTTAACCACTCGGCAACCAAAGCTCACGCAATTTTACTTTCTGTTTGTATACTTAATTAACATTAATCAAAGCAATGATATTTTTGCAGTCCTGGACGATATTTTATCATCTCAGAAGACTGTTATTTGTGCTTTCTGTTTATATGAAAGCTTTTTTTTTTTCACATGTTCTGTTATTTGCATCATTGAGGTCTAGATGCTCTTTTATTGATACAATTTGAACATTATAAATTTACAGTAAAATGTTAATAACGCATGGCACGGCGTAAATGTTCAAATTGTATCAATAAAAGAGCATCTAGATCTCAATGATGCAAATAACAGAACATGTGAAAAAAAAAGCTTTCATATAAACAGAAAGCACAAATAACAGTCTTCTGAGATGATAAAATATCGTCCAGGACTGCAAAAATATCATTGCTTTGATTAATGTTAATTAAGTATACAAACAGAAAGTAAAATTGCGTGAGCTTTGGTTGCCGAGTGGTTAAAGCGGCTGTGCCAAAATTGTAAAATTTGACACGTCCAAAGTTCATAGGGTGCTGATGAAGGATGTTTGCTACCCAGAAACAGCCGGTTGTCCACCTAGCAAATAAATTTTACTTTTCTTTACTTAATTGATATTGATTAAAAAGTAGTGAAAACCCAAGGGTTGAACTTAAGCCTGAAAAAGTAATTTAATATAAATGTATCACAGAAGTTCGATAAAATTATAAATTTACAGTAAAATGTTAATAACGCATGGCACGGCGTAAATGTTCAAATTGTATCAATAAAAGAGCATCTAGATCTCAATGATGCAAATAACAGAACATGTGAAAAAAAAAAGCTTTCATATAAACAGAAAGCACAAATAACAGTCTTCTGAGATGATAAAATATCGTCCAGGACTGCAAAAATATCATTGCTTTGATTAATGTTAATTAAGTATACAAACAGAAAGTAAAATTGCGTGAGCTTTGGTTGCCGAGTGGTTAAAGCGGCTGTGCCAAAATTGTAAAATTTGACACGTCCAAAGTTCATAGGGTGCTGATGAAGGGTGTTTTGTTTGCTACCCAGAAACAGCCGGTTGTCCACCTAGCAAATAAATTTTACTTTTCTTTACTTAATTGATATTGATTAAAAAGTAGTGAAAACCCAAGGGTTGAACTTAAGCCTGAAAAAGTAATTTAATATAAATGTATTACAGAAGTTCGATAAAATTATAAATTTACAGTAAAATTTGTTTTGTTATAGTAAAATACATGTTGAATTGTTTTTTGTACAATGTAAAAGATTTTATTATATAAAATTTACCCCGATTGTTGATGAGAATGTCATTTTAGATGTATAAATTTATCTTATACACTTCAGTTCATTTAAATAACAACAGCAAAAAATTTATATGTTACTGCGGATTTTTAATCATCTAAGCCAAACCATAATATAAAATTCTTTTTTTAGATATTTTGTTTTATTAGCTCTGTTTCTTGGGATCCCAATTTGCACGAAAAGCGTTCCCGTACTTTAAAATTGGGCAAATGAGAGAACATTATGCTTCTTCTTCTTCTTGCACGAAACTGCCCGTACTTTTTCTTCGGGCTAGTTTGGGCAAGTAGTTCAGCTGTCACCTGTTTCAAAGAATAAAGCTCTAAACACATAGATGACAGCAGACTGCAAATGCTGCCAACTTCAAATGCTGCTCTGAAGTCGGCTTCATAATTATTTTGAAGACAGCAACAACATAATAATCAGCTGGTGTGTAAATCAATTTAGAATTTTTATAAATATTACAAATTCAAAGTTTAAAAATATAAAAAATGAGCGAAGAAAATTTAGCGAATTTTATTACAACAATTGTTAAAATAGCTCAGACTACAGCTGAAGTATATAAAGCCCATAAGACGAATAGTACAAGAAACCGAAGATGGTGGGTTCGCCCAGTAAATATAACCCGTGATGAGGAGGGCATTTACAAAACATGTGTACAACAGCTCAAGGAAAAAGATGAAGAACACTTTTTCAAAGCAACCAGGATGAAAATTAAATAAAATATCACAAAAAATTAGCTCAAACGAAAAAAATTGTTTTGATATTGAAAATGAACAGCTGTGTATTTTAGCAATGCTAATTTCAGGGATGCCGTATTTCTTATTTCATAATGAATAAAATTGAAAATATTGATGAAAAATGTAATAATATCACGAAAAAACTATAAAAATACATACATTTATTTAATATTAGAAAAAAAGTTTTTGTTCTAATTTGTCCAATTTATATATATAATGGCAACACTATATTTACTTATTTGCTGCCCGTCAAAATAGAAAATTGCCTAAGTTGGCAGCAGCAGCAAATGCTGTTGTGCAGTCGTGCTGCCCTGCTGCCGTCAAAATAATCGTTTTCATTTAAACATATGCATTTTATTTTTGACATATTGCTGCTTGCTGTCTGCTGTCGTCTATGTGTTTAGAGCTTAAACAATAACATAGAAAAACAAGTAAGAGTGCTATATTCGGCTGGGCCGAATCTTAAATACCCTTCACAATGTACCATTCTGATTGATCTTTGGTGCCAAAAGTTGTTTTATTTGGCTTGTCGCTCCAATTTCTTTAAAAATCGGGAGACGCTATATATCAGGTATATATGGGCCGATTTAAGAAATTCTTCGATTTTTTAATCTAATGGGCATTAAAAATGATATGGCTAACTTTTTAGGGATACAATTTTTTAAAAAATCTGACCAAAAACTGGTCAAAAACCCCTCAAAACCCGGTTTTCCAGATTTATCGCCGCTATCCGTGGACCGATCTAACTGAATTTGAGTAGCAGACCCACTACCGGAGGTTTCTATCTCAAACCGTCTCAGAAACGGTATTTCCACGACCGACAGACGGACATCGCTTAATCGTAATCTCTATGGATTCTGATCCAGAATATATATATACTTTATGGGGTCTTAGATGGTTGTTTCAACACGTTACAAATGGAATCACAAACTTATATATACCCTTACACATTTTTGTGAAGGGTATAATGAATAGCCTAATTTCTTGCTACTCATATATGTACATACATATGTATGTATGTGTATGTAGAAATTTTTTAATTTCTTGATCACTCTCATATATGTATGTAAATATTTTGTTATGAAAAATCTTCACACTTGAGCCCTGACCCTGTCGGAAACGAAGTTAACTCTAAATTAACTTAAAACTAAGTATTTTAGAGCAGGAACTGGTTGACGCCTGGATTACTTCTCAATGCAAACAACTATTTGATGCATTACTTTTCAACTAACTTAAAGTTAGCTACGTAAAAGTCAGTACCCACAAAAAAAATGTACAAATCAAGGCTGATTTTACATTTTTCGGTGGTAATATTTTATTTTATTAAATTAAATTTCATCCTACTTTCTTTTCTTTTGTTAGCCTCTAGTGGGAGTGGAACCACTAAGCCTCAAGACTGGTGAGCAGCCAACATACTCACTCAGCCAACGCAACATTTAAAACGAATGCGACAATAGGCAATTTAATTAAAGAGTTATTTACCGTGTATGTGTGTATGTTATTATTTGAATTTTGGGTTAACTCTGCACTACGTTTCAGCTAGGTTATAGCCAGTACACGAAAAATGAATTACAAATCGATTATATTGTAGCTAATTTGAAGCGAATCCATAAAAGTTAACTTAAAGCCAACTATTTTAGTAGTCGACTACTCAATGTCCGACAGGGTAGGTATAAAGAAGCGGCAGCCACAACCACAGCAGTTGTAAAACTGTAAAGCATTTCTGGTTTACAGTGAGAGAAATCGATTTTGTATTTGTTAAAATGGTTGATGTAAAATGAGTGTATTTCAATATACATACTGTGAGCGTCAAAATAAAGTGTACAAAAACTTTTTTCTACAATATATTACTGTTTTAGTCTTTTAAGAAATGACTAGGTTTATAATTTTAGGGTTTTTATTATTAGTATATTATTCTCTAATTAGTTATAAAAAGACCATGAGAATTTTCTTACAATTACATAAATTATAGAGCCAAAGCAAATTCGAATGCATATTTTACGCGTCAAAATAAAGTGTACATGTTGCACGTGCTTCATTTCAGTGGTGTGCTACTGTAAAAGTATACCGTTATATTTGGTTGTTTGCTTTATTTTAGCATTCTACTGAACCTCCTTATTGTTTTGTGTTATTTAGTTATGATCGGCAGAGTAAGAATTTCTTATGTGAAATAAATTGTTATTTTTTTGTAATGGGTAAACAAACTTCTAGTGATATTAGAGAATTAGTAATAAAACTTCGGAAAGAAGGAAAAACTTTTAGAGAAATTGGCTCTATTATAAACAGAAGCCACAATACTGCAAAAAATTTTTTTGATAAATACGAAAAATATGGAAAAATAGAAAATCTTTCAGGGCCGGGTCGACGAAAGATTTTAAAGGATTCTGAAATAAGATCTATAGTGCGTGATGTCAAAAAGAATCCTTTTAAAAGTGTCGTTAAAATATCAGAGGAACTTTCGGCAACATCAGGAACCACCGTAAGTGCCAATACAATACGTCGGGCATTACACGAAAATGGGTTACATGGCTAATCAAAAAAGACGCCTCGAATTTTCCAAAAAGTATAAAAATAATGGTGTTTCTTTCTGGAATAATGTGCTTTTTAGCGATGAAAGTAAATTGGAGGTATTTGGCCAGAAAAAACCAGTTAAAGTATGGCGAACAAAAAATAGTGAATATGCTGACCAAAATTTAGTAACTACGGTTAAGCATGGAGGAGGTTCGGTGATGGTGCGCGGAGTCGGGAATTTGGTTTTTAGTAGAAAGTACAATGAATAAGATGGACTACCTGAACATTTTGCAAAACAACGTGCCAGCCAGTGTGGAGAAATTGGGGTTGGAGGGAACTTGGACTTTTCAACAAGACAACGACCCCAAACATACATCCCATATAGTAAAAGAATGGCTCCTGTACCACACTCCCAAAACATTGGATCATCCTCCCCAATCACCGGACCTAAATCCGATTGAACATTTATGGGAGCATTTGGATCGCCAAATTCGAAAAAGGACAATTAGCAATAAGGATATGCTGAAATCCGTTATAATAGAGGAATGGCAGAAAATTTAACCTGATGTAACTAAAAAATTTGTAGAATCTATGCCCAGAAGAATAAATGCCGTAATTAAGGCAAAAGGAAAATACTAAATGCATTTTATTTTAAAATAGTTTGTATACTTTTTTTTGACGCTTAAATAATGAATTAATTTATTATTTTGTTGCAAAACTTTTGTTGTTGTAAATATTTTTTGTTGCTTTGTTTATAATGAGGTTGAGAACTGAATCCCAATTTAAAAGTACCTAAATGTAAAATTTTATCTTAAATGAAAAGACTGAAATAAAAACAATAATTTAAGAAATGTTTGTGTACACTTAATTTTGACGCTCACCTTAAATTATTCCATCAAATCAAATGACGTAAAAAGTAGCTAATTTTTTGTTCCAGTAATTGACTTATTAACACGGTGTTTCAGATACTCATTAAAATTACAAGCGGTGCACTTGAAGAAAATGTTTGTATTATATATTTTGTATTATATAATTTCAAAATCCCGAAAAATCTCTGCATTTCGGGATATTCCGATTGGCATCCCTAGTTCTGGTAGATTATTTGCTTAAGAAAAATGTAGGTGTTAAAGGTCGCGAATTTCTATTTGCTTACATCTTAATGCAGGTATAAAAGGACGCAATTTTAAATTTCTTTAGGAAAATTTGGGAATTTTTCATATAAAAGGGCACGGTTTTTGATTTGCAATAAGTCTTCAGAAGTCGGTATTAAATTTGAAGTCTTTGAAATTCTTGTCAATATATTCAGTTACATACATATATTAAAATATGTAGATGGAATTCTGCAACAAGTTTAATTACTTTTGCTATATGTGTGGGAAATACACAATTATGCCAAGTCGGCGTAAAATCACTGTAGAAATAATTAACTTATATGAATCATATTTTTCTTTAAATGTGATATGTGGTAAGAATTGGAAACCCTCAATAGTGTGTACAACGTGTATTTACCATTTTAATAAATGGAAAAAAAACAGAGACGCCTTTCCATTTAGTGTTCCAATGAACACTAGGTGCTCTTCAAGCAAGGTAGAAATTATGCAAAAAGGTTTCATAACACTTTTTTAACACATCTTAATGTTAGATAATTACAAAAAACTTTTTATATGAACATGCAGAAATGTACTTTAATTAACAAGAAAAATTTTTTTTTTTAATTTTTGAGGCTTCGTCTGGTAACAGGTTGAAACTACAATTTTTCATCTTTTGTTAATAAAATCAAAAGTTCGCCACAGATTTTGGTCATTTAAAGCTCGTTTTGTTTCAAACATAATTTTTTATATACACGGGAAAATTTGTTGGCATAGCTTAATTTTTCAATTTTTATGCAGTTTTAAAGATCACAAAATTTCAAGAATTTGCAAAAAATAATTGTTTTTAATAAAAAAAAAAAATTTTTTTTTCTAAAAAACAAAAAAATTTTTTTTATGAATTATATATCAGATTAAAGGTTATGTTATTGCGGAATTTCGGTTTTTTATTTAAGTTCAATAAACGAAAAATTTTTTTAGTTAGTTCAATACATGTAGTGCAACCTCCTCCATTTTTAAAATAACGGTAAATCTCGAAAACACGAGCTAACCTAAAAAAACGGATAGCACCACTGAAGTCAGCGTACCCGAGTTATGTTTAGTCACTGGGTGCCCCGTTTGTCGGTTTTTTCTTACTAGCACAGTGTTATTGGTACCAAAAGTTGTTTTATTTGGCTTTTAATGCCGGCTTCTTAAGAAATCGGGAGGAGCATTATCTGGGGTGCATATGGGCCAATGTCCAAAAATGTTTTAATTTTGCCTCTGAACAGCCTGTATGTACCATTCCGACAAATTTTTAGTGCAAAAAATGTTTCGTTTGGCTTCCAGGGCCGACTTCTTGAGATATCGGGAGGCGCTATATCTTGAACATATGTATGTATATGGGCGGATGTCAAAAAAAATTCCAGGTTTGCTTCTGACTAGCCTATGTATGTATGTGTATCATTCTGATTGATTTTTGGTGCCAAAAATTGTTTTATTTAGCTATAGAGCCGATTTCTTGAAAAATCGGGAGACGCTATATCTCAGGTATATATAGACCGATTGCAGACATTTTCAAATTTTGCTTTTAAACACCTTATATGTACCATTCTGATCGATTTTTGATACCAAAAGTGTTTTTATTTGGCATTTAGAGCCGACTTCTTGAGAAAACTTGAGGCGCTATATCTCGAGTGTATATAGGCCAATGTCAAAAATGTCCCACGTTTGCCTCTAAATAGTCTATATGTACCATTCTGACTGATTTTTGGTGCCAAAAATTGTTTTATTTGGCTTAAAGAGCTGATTTCTTGAAAAATCGGGAGACGCTATATCTCAAATATATGTATATGGATCGATTTAAAAAACTTTCCAATTTTGCCTTTGTACAGACAAGGTGTTTTGTCTGTACCATTCTGATCGATTTTTGGTACCAAAAGTTGTTTTATTTGGCTTTTAGAGCCGACTTCTTGAGAAAACGGGAGGCGCTATATCTCCAGTGTATATCGGCCGATGTCGACAAATTTTCCACTTTTGCCTCTAAATAGCCTATATATACCATTCTGATTTATCTTTGGTGCCAAAAGTTGTTTTGTTTGGCTTATAAAGCCGATTTCTTTAAAAATCGGGAGACGCTATATCTCGGCAATATTTCAAAAATTCTTCAATTTTTGGGATTTAATGGGCACTAAAAATTTTATCGCTTACTTGTTAAGAAAAAATTTTTTTTTCAAAAATCAAAAATACCCCTCAAAACCCGGTTTCTTGAATACATCTCGGCTATCCTTGGACCGATCTTACTGAATTTCAATAGCAGACCCACTACCGGGGTTTAACACGTTTTAGCGAAAGAATGAGGTTTCTATCTCAAACCGTTTTCTCAGAAACGGTGGTATTTCAACGACTGCAGACGGACATCGCTCAATCGTAATCTCTATTGATGCTGATCCAGAATATATATACTTTATGGGGTCTTAGATGGATATTTCAATGCGTTACAAACGGAATCACAAACTTATATATACCCTTACACATATACCCTTACACATGTGAAGGGTATAATAAATGTTTTGAGGAAACTAAAAGAAAAATTGGAAATTGATGTGAAAAAATATTTTAAAGCATTCTGTAAAAATTGTTGATTGTTATATACCACATACATACATACTTATTTATATATATGTACGTATGTACAAATTCATTTATGTAGTTATATGAATTTGTGAGTTGTGGTCGTAAAACTTTTATGCATTTCATTCCTTTTAATTTTTTGGTGAAAACTTTTTTTTTACACAAATTAAATAACTTTCGGCAACATCAGGAAGGAACCACCGTAAGTGCCAATACAATACGTCGGGCATTACACGAAAATGGGTTACATGGTCGATTCCCACGAAAAAAAACCACTAATATCGCCAACTAATCAAAAAAGACGCCTCGAATTTTCCAAAAAGTATAAAAATAATGGTGTTTCTTTCTGGAATAATGTGCTTTTTAGCGATGAAAGTAAATTGATTAAATTAAATTAAATAAAATACATACATAAATATTTTTTTTTTATAAATTGAGCTGTCAGATCCCTGACGTTTTCTTTTGTGGTAAAATACTTGTTTTTATTCGTTCCCGTATTTTTATGCATTTTTGCCTCTTATTGAGAGAAATTATAATTTACTTTCATTTTACCGAACTTTGCCCAAAAAGTAAAGGAAACATATAATAATAAACAATAGGTCGTTTATTATTATCATTGACAATTTTTAAAAGTTTTTGTATTTCAAGTAATTAATGAATGTTAATTAATTTCTATTATTTCAGCTTTTTTTAATATAATTATTTCTGTCTTTGATATTTTCTTTGCCTAATTTAATTAATATCAATCACAAAGATAATATAGAAAGAACTTGAGCCTGATAAACTTAATACAGACGTAATTAATTAATTTTTAAAAACAAACTTGCTAGAAACCTAAAAAAATAGTTCACTTGAATAATAACGCAAAAAATAAATTTGGAGCACATAAAAAATATTTACAAAATTAGGCCTCATCGTTAAGATCTATTAAGTTTCACATGTTCTCTAACACTTAGTATGATTTCTTCCTTTCTCAGGTCATGGTAATAAAAGTTGTACCCGTCAGGACCATCATCGTGTTTTCCACGTCATGTGAACTTCCGCAAAATCCAATCGTTTCTCTTTGTGAATGGCTTTTAATGCAGGTTTTTCCGCCGAACAGTCGAAATGCTAGCCGAAACTCCGGCTTTCGCCTTAAGTTTTGATACGGAATCACAAGAATTTGACGCAATTCTTAAAACTACACGCTTGGTGGTCTTCCTTTCATGTTTTTCCTATAGGAATCTCGATTTTTTATGTAATTGAAGACAACATGAGCACTTCTTCCGGTTTTCTCTCCAATTTTTCTAAAAGATAACTTTTGTTCAAAATAGGCTTCAACTTTTCATATTTCTTCTAATGTTAATAGCTTCCCTCGTCCCATTTTAAAATTTTTTTATTTTATGAAGTTCAATTTACGAAGCGAAATAAAATTCAAAAATCTGCGTATCACATTCGATTAAGAATATTAAAAACTATCAACTGTTGTTATTCAAATGAACTATTTAAAGATCAAATTTTTTGCCATTTCAGTAGGCTTTGAACTTTACATTCGTAACGGGATATTTTATTCCTGCTTTACACATTTTCTTAAATGAGTGTTGTCACTTAATACAATAAGTAAGCACATACAAAGCGATTTTTAGTACATTCATCGAAATGTCAATTTTACGCAATGACTATCACTGTTGCTATTTAAATGAACTGAAGAGTATGTTTAATTTATCCCTTTTTCTTATAGGTTTGATTTTTGTTAAACAAAGGCAAGTTCTATGTTCTAACACATCCACACAGAAATTCGAGTCTCGAAATGATCATCGTCCTATGTGTGTATGTGCTGCAAATATTGATGTCACACAGTGGGGGATTTTGAAAAAAAAAGTTGAAATAATTCTGCAATTTCTAAACGGGAAAATCGATTGTAATAAAAATTCACACACATCTTAAGGAAGTATTGTTGAGCTTAAGTTTCGAGTTTAAACTTTATACACCCAAAGAGGGTGGAGCTCTACCCCCTAAAGTGGGCCTCCACGGGTATGAGAAAAATTCGAAAGCATGTTAAAGTTATGGTTTTGATCCAAATAAAACGAAATTTTGTAGGTATATTTTCCTACTAAACAGCTTTAAAAAATGTACAACACTGATGTATTTTCAGTTGTAGGTTAGGAGATATACGACGAATATTATTAAAATTTTAATTTTTTCCCTGTTCTGGCCCACTGTTTCGCTAATAGCAAAGACAAAGCTAGTCAGATTTACAAAATCTGTTCTTTTCCGAATTTAAAACAAAATTTTCAATCTTGCAAAAAAATAATTATTTTGAAAAACTTATCTGGTTAAAAGCTTATGGCTTTTTTTCTTCAATCCTAAGGTCTAGCATGTTTTAAAAAATTCACCATACATCCAGCTGCACCTTGCAAAAATTACAAGAAAGAAATACAGCAAAAATATTAGAAAACCCCATTTTTGCGGTTTTTGATTTTTTCTGGGAATTACGGGGTTTTATGAATTAAATCTTACCAACTTTTACATTTTTCTTATTAAGTACGTTATTTTCTACGTAAATGACAATTTTTATCAGAAAATAATAACAAATAAAAATTTTGTAGCATAAGAAAAAAGCGCTCAATACTGAACAATCGCATTTCTGGGATTTTTTGATTTTTTTCTGGGAGTTCCGGGATTCTAAGAAGTAAATCTCATCGGTTTTAAGTTTTATCTATTAACTACGTCATATTTTACCTACATGCGGGCTTTTGGCAGAAAATGTTCACGAATAAAAATATTGTAGTGCAAGGAGGTAGACCTTTATATATGTACATGCATATATTCGCTCTATTTTCAATAACTCTTTTTGTTTAAGCCGACTAATGCCTCTTTTTATTACTTTTTTAAAGAAGTGGGCTGCCTTATCTATCGCCAGCCGATGTAGGTAATTTAGACAGCTAATATGTACTTGTGTACATGTTTCATTACACCAGGTAGCTGCGATATCTGTCCTTTTGTGTATCTGTTGCATTGATAGTTGTTACTGTTTACCTGGTAACAGCGAAAATTTTTTAGAGATATAATTGGTAATAACTGTATTTTAGAATATATGCTACTATTTCAGCTGCAGCAGTGATGGGGATCACATTGGTTAATAGAAATTTATTATGCCTTTTGTTTGAGCACATATACATAAATTCAATTCGAGGATAAAATTAAAGTTATTACTCAGTTTATTTTAAAAATAGGTGCACTGATAAACTGAAAAGTGAAGAAAATCTTAAAATACAAAACTTTGTTAAAAAAGTTGAGCTAAAATGTAAAACTGTGAGGAGAAGCAGGACAAAATTCGCAAGTAAATATTCCATCCATTACAGGAGAAAGGTGTAAAAGTTTTGCCAACATATGACGCAGTGCAAAAAAAAAAAACGATAAGTATTGTACTTTTACCTATTGAAGTCGATGAACATAAAGTAAGCGCTAAATTGTCACCTCTACTGGAAAACACAGCTTCCCTGATAGCATCATTTTTAATAACGGAGCAGTTTAAAAAAATAAATACCAGTAATTTCCAGCTGATTTGTAGATGGCGATGTGATTGTTTTCAGAGTACAAGTAAGTTACCATAGGTCAATCACTTGAACGTAAAAGTGTGTATTCATGGCTTCATTAGTGCCCATAAGAATTCGTAAATATGCCGATAACAGTCCATCAACAAGTTTTGAAGATGTCTGGATCAACCAAACTATAGGATCGAATTTTTTGTAGGCCAATTATTTTCGGATATAAAAAGGAAATGAAGAATTCAACACAAGATTTAATAAATTTTATTCACTCCGAAATTCAACGTACCGAGCGTATTTCACTTGCATTGACAACACTGTGCTAGTTGAAAAAACCGACAAACGGGGCACCGAGTGACTAAACCTAATTCGGGTACGCTGAATTCAGTGGTGCTATCCGTTTTTTTAGGTTAGCTCGCATTTTCGAGATTTACCGTTATTTTAAAAATGGAGGAGGTTGCACTACATGTACTGACATAACTAAAAAAAATTTGTTTTTTTTTGGAAAAAAAGTTTTTTTTTTTGAGAAAAAAAATAATTTTTTTTTTGCAAATTGTTGAAATTTTGTGATCTTTACAACTGCATAAAAAATTAAAAAGTTAAGATATGCCAATAAATTTTCTCGTATATATAAAAAATTATGTTTGAAACAAAACGAGCTTTAAATGACCAAAATCGGTGGGCAACTTTTGATTTTATTCACAAAAGGTGAAAAATTGTAGTTTCAACCTGTTACCAGACGAAGCCTCAAAAATTGAAAAAAACATTTTTCTTGTTAATTAAAATTTATTTTTTATTTTAAAGTTTATTCTTCTTCCTCCTGCAGATTCCAACATATATCACCTAAAAGGCAATCAAGTTTTTTGCCGCTATACCAATGTTCGAGTCTGGCTGTTACTTGATGAAATCTCTCGCCGTGTTCATCGGACTCGGCTGGTGATTGCTCATTAAACTTTTCTGCATGACAATGCAGAAAATGTACTTTCAGTGACATTCCGACTTTTAATTTTTTGAACGCTTTTAATATATCTTGAATTAAAATGCACCAATTTTCAGACCGATGATTTCCTAAAACGTTTTCAATTACTGCTTTCACACAATTCCAGGTTAATTGTTCGATATCATTCAATGCCATTTCAAATTGTTGGTCCTTCATTAGACGACGAATGTCCGGTCCATTAAGAATGCCTATAATATTAAATATAATATGATATAAACTATAAATTGAATTTAATATAATAGCTAGAGTTCGCACCTTCTTTTACTTTCATGCCGCTTAAACGTGGAAAAATTCGGCGTAATTCGCTAAAAGCTGCACCATCTGGGTTCAATGCTTTTATAAAATTTTTTACAATACCCAGTTTAATGTGAAGTGGAGGAAGCAAAATCTGTTCCATCGGCACAAGTGGAAATTCAATAACATTGTGTCTGTTCAAGCTCACTTTCTCACGTAAAGGCCAATCCCTTTTACTGTAGTGGTCGCCATCAAAACGCGTATTCCATAAGCACATATTTTTGGTATAACCCAGCTGCAATCCTCTTAAAAGAGCCACCACTTTCAAATCTGTGCATATTTTCCATTTGTGATTATAATATTTAATTAATTCTATTATTTTTTTCATTGATGCGTAAGTCTCTTTGGTATTTGAGATTAGTGCTATCGGAATAGGGCTTCTTGACTTCGTGGCACGCAGCAAAACCGCTTTCAAGCTACTTTTTGAAGAATCAATGAATAGGCGCCAATCTGCAGGGTTATATTCATTTTGCATTGTCAGTACCAAGCCCCGGATGTCAACGCAATACGCAAGTGAGTTATTGTCATAAGATTTAAAAAAGGACGTAAAACGACGATGGCGATTGATAGCCCCATATATTTGCACATCTGGTTCCAAAATGTTGGCTTGTTTTAAATCTTTTGCTAAGAGGATGCTTTGCCTTTGTGACAATTTTAGGCGTCGTATCATCATATCGAGACGTTCTTGCGATATTTCATTGTGATTACATGGAGCCGTTATATTTGACGGTTGATACATTGATACAGATACTCCATGGCTTTGAACAGATTGAAAATTTGTGATAACGTCTTCTGCTGGTGTTTGTCTATACGGAACAGCAATTTCGTTAGAATATGGCAGCGGAAGTAAAGCATAAGTTGTTGCAGTATACGATGTGGCACCACTTTTTCTTCTGTTCATGCCCGCTATATGATGTATGCACGCATAACACTCCCCTTCAATATGGATTATTGGATCTCTCCAAATCATTGGAACACTAAATGGAAAGGCGTCTCTGTTTTTCTTCCATTTATTAAAATGGTAAATACACGTTGTACACACTATTGAGGGTGTCCAATTCTTACCACATATCACATTTAAAGAAAAATATGATTCATATAAGTTAATTATTTCTACAGTGATTTTACGCCGACTTGGCATAATTGTGTATTTCCCACACACATAGCAAAAGTAATTAAACTTGTTGCAGAATTCCATCTAGATATTTTAATATATGTAACTGAATATATTGACAAGAATTTCAAAGATTTAAAATTTAATACCGACTTTTTAAAACTTATTTCAGAGCAAGCAAGAGCTGAAGATTCGCACTGTGCATGCAAATCAAAAACCGCGCTCTTTTATATGAAAAATTCCCAAATTTTCCTAAAGAAATTTAAAATTGCGTCCTTTTATACCTGCATTAAGATGTAAGCAAATAGAAATTCGCGACCTTTAACACCTACATTTTTCTTAAGCAAATAATCTACCAGAACTAGGGATGCCAATCGGAATATCCCGAAATGCAGAGATTTTTCGGGATTTTGAAATTATATAATACAAAATATATAATACAAACATTTTCTTCAAGTGCACCGCTTGTAATTTTAATGAGTATCTGAAACACCGTGTTAATAAGTCAATTACTGGAACAAAAAATTAGCTACTTTTTACGTCATTTGATTTGATGGAATAATTTAAGGTGCTCTTCAAGCGAAGTACAAATTATGCAAAAAGGTTTCATAACACTTTGTTAACACATCTTAATGTTAGATAATTACAAAAAATTTTTTATAGGAACATGCAGAAATGTACTTTAATTAACAAGAAAATATTTTTTTCAATTTTTGAGGTTTCGTCTGGTAACAGGTTGAAACTACAATTTTTCATCTTTTGTGCATAAAATCAAAAGTTGCCCACAGATTTTGGTCATTTAAAGCTCGTTTTGTTTCAAACATAATTTTTTATATATAGGGGAAAATTTATTGGCATAGCTTAATTTTTCCATTTTTTATGCAGTTTTAAAGATCACAAAATTTCAACAATTTGCAAAAAATAATTTTTGGAACGAAGTTCCTTAACGCGGCTTGCTGGTAGTGGAAATTAGTAGAAATCGTCACGAAAGCGTGTGAGCTGTTTATATGTATTGGTGTACTGTCGACAAACAATTGTGTATGATGGGCGGTGTCTCCACTGACAGCAGCGGAGACACCTATCAATAAATATTAATTAGTTGGAAAACGTTCCTAAAATTTAAAGAATCATAAAATTTCAAAAACAACACAAAATAAAACATACAGATTTCACCTTGTATTACATTCAAAGATGAAAAAAAAACGTAAGGAACTTCGTTCCTAACGGGGATCCCCCGACCGCATTTCTTTTTTTTTAATGAATTATATATCGGATTAAAGGTTATTTTATTGCGGAATTTCGGTTTTTTACTAAAGTTCAATAAACGAAAAATTTTTTTAGTTAGTTCAATACATGTAGTGCAACCTCCTCCATTTTTAAAATAACGGTAAATCTCGAAAATGCGAGCTAACCCAGAAAAACGGATAGCACCACTGAATTCAGCGTACCCGAATTAGGTTTAGTCACTGGGTGCCCCGTTTGTCAACAAAAAAAAGTTCCAAATTCAAGCACAGTGAAATTATTATTTTTGGATGCTTTGAAAAATAATTGATAATCCTTCCTGATGAAGTGGGTTTCTGATACCAATCTACTAATAACTTATTATCCCTTCTTAATATCAAAGTGTCTAAATATGAAAGTGTACAATTCGATTCCCTTTCAATGGTAAATTTAATGTTCGTGTGATAATTATTAAAAACATTCAAAACATTATCTATCTCACCTTCTGAAATAACACAAAATAAATCATCTACATACTTAGTAATAATCTTTGGTTCAATAGCCATTATTTCCATACAACTATCTAGCAATTCCTCCATAACT
This sequence comes from Sturmia bella, assembly GCA_963662145.1. Classification (NCBI taxonomy): domain Eukaryota; kingdom Metazoa; phylum Arthropoda; class Insecta; order Diptera; family Tachinidae; genus Sturmia; species Sturmia bella. Next base: position 38,867,173 of record OY759171.1, on the reverse strand, counting down.
ATATCCGCCACAATCGGAGAAGCTGGAGATCCCATCGGAAGTCCTTTTTGCTGAATATACACTTTCTTATCGTATTGAAAGTATCTGCTATCTTCTATACAAAAACCTACTATCCGTAAGAAGAAATTCTTGTCTATATTCGTGTATTCCTTTATTCTGTCCCATTTATCTTCTATAATATGTTTAGCCAAATCAGCAGGTATGCTGGGGAATAACGACACAACATCTAATGAAATTAACCTATCTTCACTATCTAAGTTTAGATCCTTTATCTTATCCTTAAATTGTAATGAGTCCTTAATATTATACCTTGAATCCTTAGTAATTTTCTTAAGAATACCTGATACATAATTGCAAAGTTCATATGTGGGAGTGCCAACACATGAACAAATGGGTCTTAATGGAAAATTCTCCTTATGAACTTTCGGTACCCCATATAATTTGGGTGCCATAGCCAGTCTGAATTTTTCATTCTGTGTAATAATCCCAGTCTTAAAAAGCGTCTCCGCAATATTATTATTTTGTTTCTGTAATTTATTCGTTGGATCCATATTTGTAAGAGTATATCCTGCTGTATCACTAAGAATGTCATTCATCCAAATTCAAGCACAGTGTTATTAATGGACCTTTATAATCATGGGTTGTTCAAAAACAAGTGTGCATGGGTTGGCTAAGAAAAAACAATTTTTTTGATTACGCACGTTACATTACGCACGTGACACTTTTTACCTTCATACATATTTTTGTAATTTAACATATATTTTCAGAAGTTTTTACCATCATTTAAAATTATTATGTATAAGTTAAAATTTTTTTTACATAATAAAATGTCAATAGTTTTTTTTTTCAATTTTCTGTGCTTAAAAAAATTGTGCGAGCGTTTTGATTTTTTAACTAACGGTGGACCATTTCATGGAAATACCCATATATATATATATATATATATATATATATATATATATATATATATATATATATATATATATATATATATATATATATATATATATATATATATATTGTTTAATTTCAAATAAAACTCTCTGTCGTACAATTTATTAGAGCCGTACAAGGCAAGTGTTAAACTGCAACTAAAAACTTATTCTACCAAAAACTTCAATGTTTAAAAATTCTTAACCAATACCGGTAAAGATTAAAGAACAGAAAAGAAAGAGTGAATATGTATATATGACAAAATAAGTACAGTCAAAGCCCGGTATAGCTAATACTCAGTTTAACGAATATCCGATATAACGAATGGCGAAATTTTTACATTAACTTTTTACATTAAATATAGCGAATGGCAAAAAAAAAGAATCTCGATTTAACGAATGACAAAACAAAATACATTTGAAACTCGTTACAGAATCGTAAGACTGTGGGTGTTTTTGGCTTCTTTGCTTTGTATTGAAAGAACGCGTGTGATGCGTTGCTTTTTTCCTTAAAATTTCAGTAGTTTTGGTAGGTTCATTGTGAAAACGAGATGTCGATTTCTTAAGAAATTAATAATATGAATGAAATGTAATAATAAACCTACACATGTTAATAGCATCCAAATATAAGTAAATATGTAGATGCACCTATGTACATTTATGACTTTTTAATGAATTTTCATATTAGAAATTAAACAAATCTTAAATAAACATCAAAATATCAATTAAAGTTTTAAGTTATTAATACAATTAAATTTTGATGTTTTTAAAACTGCGGACCACCGTCTTTTATAAAATTTTAAGACAAAAAATTATTGTTCGATATAACGAATATCTCGGTATAACGAAAGGTCTGAACATTATATCATTCGTTAAACCGGGATCTTACTATACATACATAGGTATATTGTCATTTATGTATATAGATAGTATGTAATTAATAAAAAGAAAGAAAAGAGATTACAAACTTTATAAACATTTCCAATATTGTTAAGAGTAAGTTAAGAGTAAATAAAATATAAGATATTTTGAGATTTAACATGCCGGCCCCCTTAATATACGATTTCGTATATTCAATCTTCAATGGGCAGTGGATAAAGTTTTGTGATAGCACGTTTATAAATACCATTCTGAGTTTTGATTTCGGCTATACGATGAACTCCGTCATGCCCAGGAAAGGTGGACATGACCCTGGCTAAGGCCCACTTATAAGGAGGTAAGTTTTCATCTTGGACTATAACTAGGGCATTTGGTTGTAAAGGAGCATTATTTGATGTCCATTTCTGGCGCTGCTGGCGCAAGCGTAAATACTCCCGTGACCATCTGTTCCAAAAGATTTGCTGTAATTGTTGTAAGCGCCTAAAACGGTCTAAACGATTGCAATTGACGGTTGTTACATCAGGCTCAGGGACAGACGCACAGTGGGGGATTTTGCAAAAAAATTGGAAATAATTCTGCCGTTTCTAAACGGATGGCTCGATTGCAATGAAATTTCAGACAGGCATAAAAGAGGTGTATTCAAGCTTAAGGTTTGAGATTGGACTATATAGCGCTTAAGTGGGCGTGTCCACGCGCCCCTAAAGTAGGCCACCTGGGGTATGTGAAAAATTAAAAACGATCTAATTTTTTCATTTCCAATTCTTTTGCAAATATTTTTTTATTTTTAAATTCTTGTAGTCAAGGCCTACAAAAAATGTCGCGACAGGTATATATTATCTCTTAAAGTTTTCGAGATATTAAAGTTTTAAAAATTAAATTTTCGTGTTTTTACCAACCCTGGTCCAGTATTTTCACATTTTTGAGCTCAAATCCTAACCGATTTTTCCAAAATAAGTTTTGTTAGCTTTCCAGTATTTTTTTCAATACTATAAAAAAAATTTGAGCAAAAAATCTTTTATAAAGAAAAAGTTATATTCAACACAATTTAAAAATTCAAAAAAAGTCAGTTTTTAGCATATTTTTAGGGCAAAAAGTAAGTTTATTGTTTTTTATTTCTGGAAGAACTTTCCAAAATAAAGTATATGTTGTTTATATTTTTTTAAAAGCTTATTGTTTAGAAAATATTTTAAAGAAAAAAAAATTGAAAATTATGTCCTGTTGCGTAAGGGTAGCATCCTAAAATTAACCCATTTTTTTAGACAAAACTGACTTTAGCCCAAAATTTCTAAAATCGCACGCCTCTAACCTAAATATTTTTACTTGTTTTTTATAGTTATAAGTATTTGTTAGTTTTATGCAAATGGAATTTGTCCCCCCAGG